>CAUYSK010027004.1:0-117383 GCA_963575035.1 Avahi laniger | reverse complement strand
TAAACAGTTGCTACACATTTTGTTGTTAATGACCTTGAACAAATTTAATATTTTTTCTTTCTGCAGACGAAAGAATCAAGGTTTTTAGGAAGAGGAGAAAGAAGTGAGTGTGATGCGCTCAAACCTTTGTTTTAGAAAGATTGTTCATATGATTTATGTGTATCATATAAGCATGGAAGGATGGATGGATGGTGGATGGGTGGATGGATGGGTGGGTGGATGGGTGGCTAGGTAGGTAAATGGGTGGATTGATGATGGATGGATGGTGGATAGGTGGGTGGGTTGTTGAGTGGGTGGTTGGATGGCTGGAGGGGTAGGTGAGTGGACGGATGATGGATGAATGGGAATACTATGACAGGAAAAATTTAGTCTTTTCTCTTTTTGTCATCTGCTTCAAAAAAGACATGACTGACTTATACCAGGAGCCACAGGAAACACTTAAGACATTGCTGTAAGTCTCCAGGAGTGTTTCCAGGCAGAACTGGTTCTAAGGCGAGGCAAGTGAGGAGTCCAGGATACAAAACTTAAGGAGGCACCCACTCTCCATAACTTCTGTCTCTGCAGGTGCCTAACTTGCCTCACCCTCATCCCAGCCCCATTTCCAGGATCGTTTCCCCTCAGCTCTGCTCTACTCTTGGAACTTCTTCTCCCTCTGTCCCCGACCCCTGTTCACATTATTCTGACCTTGGCCACTGTCTCTCCTTAGCCAAGTGTTTTCCTGCTCTGGCTACATGAAAAAGTCACCTGGGAGGATTTAAAAAACACCCATATGTGAGCCCACATTGAATCAGAAACTCCAGCGGTGTGGTCCAGGCACCAGCATTTGTCAAAAGCACCCAATTGAAATTTGCAGCCAGGGCTGAGAGCTGCTGCCCTTCCCCTTCTGATGGGTGACCCAGTTCCAGGCTGTTTTCTGTGGCTCCATTCTCACCTGTACTACCCTCGGTAGCAGATGCCACGGAGCAGCTTCCCTCTGCTCCCCTCGGGCTCTCCCAGGGACGATTAATGCAACATCTCTTTCCATTTTTACTCATAGCCCCTTTGCCCAGGATGAAGGCAAGTCCACAGAGGCAAGGCTGGAGAATAATAATATGAAACACAATAATTAGCATTTATTAAAGACTTATAGCACTAGAGGTGTGTTAAATTCTTTATGCATGTTTCACTTACTGTCACATTAACCCTATCAAGTTGGTTCCGTATTTAATCCCCAATTTGGAAATGAGGAAAGAGAGGCACAAAGAGGTAAAGAAACTTGCTGAAAAGGTAGAACAGTTGGAGTTCAAATCCAGGAGCATGGCCTCAGGGCCCAGACCCTTCTCTGCTATGCTTGGTCCCTGTCACCCAGGTATTGTCTCAGTGAAGCCTAATGATCTGGACTCTTGGACATCATGGAAAGTGAAGTCTTTCTCTCTGTGCACAGTGGCCTGGTGAGTCTGCTCCACAGACCCCCAGATGTCCCTAGTTCCATCTGCACCTTAGAATATCACACCTTATACCACCAGTTGGAACCCCTTTTCTGCACATATATCCCCCATTTCATCCTCCACAGCCCTGTGCCATAGGTATTATTATTCCCATTTTGCTAGGCCTGAGAGGTTATATAACTCACTGAAGCCTACATAACTAGTCAATAGTTGAAATTCTGACCCAGTTTTTTCCCCTATACCAGATGATGAAAGTTGCTATGGGCCATGTTGTCAGAAAAGGCTGGTGGAGGAGGTGAGGATGAAGCTGGGATGTGAAGACAGGGCAGAGTTCAAACACGTGGCAGGGAGAAGGGAGAGCAGTCCAAGCAGCAGGAACAGTGTGAGCAACGGCATGGAAGTGGGACTCAGTGGAGCACTAAAGGCACGGTGAGTAGCACGCTTTAGAACAGGCCATTTACGTGGTGCCGCAGTGACTACGAGAACGGAGGGTGCACGAAGGCATACTGGGAAGGTTATTGGAAGCCAAGCTCAGGACTTTGGGCTGCATTATGTAGGCATCAGGGAGCCATTGAGCAGGCAAGCAGTGTGTACAATGCAATGTTAATAGAGCAGAAATCATCCGGATGAATTGGACAGAGGAGCAAGGAGCCAGCCAGGAGGCGAGTTTGGAGGTGCTTGCAATAGGCTGCATGAGAAGTAGGGGACACAGGCTTGGGATGGGGGGTTGCAGGAATAGTCAGTGAAGAAGAGATAATGAGAAATCTCGCAAAGAACAGTCCACAGGGTTTATCTCTTGATTAGCTATGAGAATGAAAGGAATGAGATAAGTCAAAGATGACTCATTTATCATCAGGCGTCTGCTGCCAGGACACGAGCTGCAAAGGGACATTCGCAGTCCCTGCTCCTATAAGGTGTGCGATGCCGAGGCATACCCATAGCCACCCAAGTCATTACAGCTCAGGAGATAGCTGCCATCATAGGGGCATTCTCTGGCACCATTTCAGCATTAGGGTGTCTTGGTTCCCGCAGCAAAGACCTAGCCAACGAGGCCAATTTGGAAGAAGTGATGTCCTAAGCAGGGAGGTGACAGCAGATGGGGAAGGTGGGCAGGGGAGGGGATGCAAGCTGATGATTAGGCAAAAGGCCTTCCAGGCAGAAAGCACAACACATACAAAGTCGCAGAGGTAGTCCGTGGCATAGCGTGTTTTAAACTCCAGGATTTTGATGCTGAAGAGAGAGCAGAACAGAAGTAAGACAGTCCAGAGGGAGCAGTTTTAGGGGAAAGATCATGAGTATAATGACTAAAAGCACACATTTTGGAATCAAGAGAACACAGATCAGTTGCTAGTGACAGGGTATCATATACGTCACTTTTCCCTTCTGAGCCTCGTTCTCTCATCTATAAAATGTGATCATTATTTACAGTGGAATGTTCTTGCAGGGTTCAATAAGAAAATATAAACAAAGCACTTAACATAGGACCTGGCATATAGACGAGCTCAGTAAATGATGTTAGAAGGATTCTTATTGTCATGGTGAGTTTGGATTGGCATTGACCTGTTAGTGAACACGCCCATCAGGGAGATGGAGCACACTTCAAGGTCAGGGCAAGGAGGGTGATGGTCAAAGCCCTGAGGCCGGATAAGTCCATCAGGGGCCTAGATGGCAGGAAAAAGGCAGAGGCCAAGAACCGAGTCTCTGGGATATTGTGCATTTTTTTCGCTTGGGACAATGAGGGACTAAGAGAAGCTGCAACCAGCCCTGCATGGTCTCTTGGAAGCCAAAGGAGGTGAGAACTCAAGAAGCAGGTCAGCATCTAATACCTGATCAAGAAGTTTCCAGGTGACCTTTGAGAAAATAATTTCTGTTAAATGACCAATGCTGATCAAGTTGCAGACGATCAGGAGGACATGGTGGGAAAGAGTAGAGGGATAAAGTCAATTTGGCAGAAGCAGAGTTCCTGAGCTCTCGGCCCTGCTCTTCAAATAATCCCATCCATTTGGGAAGGTCATACACCCCTTCCCTGTCTTTTTCATCATACAAAAAATGAGGATGTTAGACAAGATAATTTCTAAATTCTTTTCCAGCTCTTAGTTTCTAAGCAGGAAACCAGAATGAGGGACATGGTGGGGAGAGGGTTAGGGAAGCCTTGTTAGAGACGTTGCAGAGAACACTTCCTCCCTCCTTCTCTGCGTGGCCAGCTGCTACTTCCTGGAGGAAGGAGCATACAGCAGGCAGCCTCTAACATGGCCCCAACCATCTCTGCCTCCTGTATTCATGCTCTTATGTGATCCCCTCCCCTTGAGTGGCAGTCAGCCCCTAGTGATATACTTCTAATGAAGAAAATATGGCAAAAGTGATGGATGTCACTTCTGAGATTACAAACTCAAGGAGTCTACAAAATTCAAAAAGACTGTAGCTTTCCTCTTACATGGTCTTTTGTGCTCTCTCGCTCACTCCAAGGAAAGCCAATGGGCCTCTTGTGAGCTGCCCTGTGGAAAGGTCCTTGCGGCAGAGAACTGAGGAAGGCCCCAGCCAACAGTGGGTAAGGACTCCAACAGTCTTCGAGAGACTGAAGTCTGTGCTTCAGGCTTCAGCCCTGGCAGACACGGTACAGAGACTTTGAGGCAGAGGCACCCAACTAAGCTGTTTCTGGATTCCTGGGTTGCACAGAAACTGAGATAACACAGGTTTGGTTTTTTAAGCTGCTAGATTTTGGGAATATTTATTACACACAATACATAATTACAACCTATATGTCTACAAACAGAACAACTGAGCTGCATTTTTAAGAAAAAGGAAGAGTTAACTAAAGGAAAAAAGAGAAAAAGCAAAGAGCACTGCAAGCAGAAGCAACATGTGCAAGTTGCAGGTGGGCCTCAGAAGCCCTAATCCTTGAGACCCACACAGAGCCCAACACGGAGCTGGGTCTCCATCCTTGCTTGATGAAGGTTACTATGGTTCATTCCACATTGTCATTTTACCTACAGACCTTGGAAAATATTTGTTGTGTTCAACCCTCATTTCCCCAAACTCATCTTCCATTATTGCTGTTCATAAATATTTTTCCAAGTATCTTAGGATTGTCAGGAATGCATGCTGGGCCTACTGATTCGCACATGTGAAGACATACAAGAATATTTTTGCCAGAGGCAATTGTGATATGTGTTTTCCAACCCTCTTCCTTGATCTTGCCTCTGCAGACAGATGTAACTAATGGGCTAGGTGTTTTAGTCCTGGGAGAACCATCATTAATTCCTACCCAGTCTCATTTATAAGAACTAGCCTCATAGTTTCTTCATGTTATCTCTGCTCTGCTGACATATTTGCTGAAACCCTGCCCAGAGATTTTTCACATGTGAGGCGATTTCCCTTTGAGCCTAGAATCCACTGTCAGAACTGGGGTGACCTACCTCTGGTATCGATTAATAAATCTCACCATATCCATTTTCCTCCTCTTCCAGTACTCACATCCCAATTCCTCAACCTCCTTTGCAGTTACATTCAGACTCAGGTGGCTCATCCTGGTCAATGAGCTATAAACAGACAGGATGTGTTGTCCCATCTGTTTGAGTGCAGTTAGGAGTGAGAGTGAATTCTTCAGGCACTCATGAGCTCAGGGGTGCTGCGGTGCTCAGGGGGGCCAGGAGTTGAGAGGGATGGATTACAGAGTGGGAGCAGCCTGGATGGCTGAGTCACCACAGGGAAAACAGCCACCCCACCCTGGACTTCATGTGGGCAAGAAACAAACATTCGCCATGTTAAGTCGTTGCCATTTGGAGGTTTGCTTATTACTACAGCAGAGCCTAGGTTACACTAACTAGGAGACCCCTGAGTTCACCACACTAGTCTACGCCACGTGGTTAACTAGCCAATTACCATAGGGGGCAGCTTTGGACTAAATTTATCCCTGTAAATGTGGCTGGAGCCGTCCTGGTGAGTTAGTCATCCCTGCAGATGAGAAAGGAGAAAAGATCATCCGTGAATGTGTCTACATGGGAGTGGGGTTCAGGGTGAGTGGTCAGCTTTCAGGACGGCTGGACCAGTCCCTCCAACACCACGAGGGTTCTGACCACTTGTGTTCTCTGCTGCTCTTGGTGCAGGTATCATTCTCTCGGATCAACTTGTCCTCAAAGCTGAAAAATGTGTTGCCAGTGGCACTGGGCCCATGATCACACTTAGCGAGTGGCTTAAAACAACAGATATTTATTTGTTCAGCGTTCTGGATGGCCAAAGTTGAGGTCTCAGCAGGGCCATGCTCCACCACCCATCCCCCCACCTCCAAGGCTCTGGGGCAAAAGCCATTTTTTGCCTCTTCCGGCTTCTGGTGGTTGCTGGTTTTCCTTGGCTTGTGGCCACATTACTTCAGTCTCTGCCTCTGTGACCACATTGCCTTTTCTCCTGTCCGTACTCAAAACTCCCTCTGCTTCTTTTTTTTTCTAGGTGAAAACGTAAGATCTACCCTCTTAGCAAATGTCAAGTGTACAATAAAGCATTGTTAACTACAGTCACATTGTTGTACACAACTCCCTCTTCTAAGGACACTTGAGATTGCTTAAGGTCTCCCCAGATAACCCAGGATCATCTCCCAATCACAAGATCTTTAAGTTAATCACATCTGCAAAGTCTTCACCATAGACGGTAACATTTACAGGTTCCAGAGATTAGGACCTGATTTCTTTTGGGGGCATTGTCCAGCACCTACTAAACCTGGCTAGGAGGAGAGGGTCTGTCTGTTGCTGGAATAATGAGGAAGAGGATAGAGAAAGATAAAAATGATAAAATTCATAACCATTCCCCTCCCAGTCCAGGACCTGGACCCTCGTAGGGAGGAGGTCCTCCCTGCTGGCTGACAAACCCTCCCATTAGTGCCTAGCTGTGTTCCAGAAAGACTAGGTCAGAGCCGGGTCTGAATCCTTTGAGGGATGTCTTAATTTTCCTGAGCCTCAGTTTCTTCCTCTATAAAATTGGACTGGAAGAATACTTGTTTCCTAGATTATAGTTGCAATATCTAAATAAAATAATGCATGCAATGCTTAGCATCGTACCTATCACATATTAACCACTCAGAGGTCTTTGTGGAAATGCAAAGGCCAAGGCCCTGATGGAAGTAGACTGGTGTGTCAGAAGAACTAAAATAAGATGTGTGACAAAGTCTGAGAGCCACACAATAAATGATGCCAAAAGAGGCCAGAGATAGCAGAAGGGGCCGTGCTTGCCAGAGACCCATGGGCCACATGAGAGATGTCAATGGGATTGTTCTTAGGATAATGGCCATAGAGCAGGGATGTGATGTGATCCAATACATCACTCTTGCTCCTGGTTGGAGAATGATATGGTTGTTGGTATAAATTAGAGTCCAGGCGCGGAATGGCTGTAGCTTGGATGAGGTGGTGGCGGAGTCAACAGAGAGAAGTGGATAGTTGCAAACTCTATTTAATAGGTAAAATCAGCACACCGTGGTGATAGATTAGATCGCAGCAGTAAGGCAGAGAGAGACAGCAAGGATAATTCCCAGCTTCTCCATTGAGTGCACGGTTGTGCCACTCACTGGGATAAGCAATGCTTGGAAAGTTCCAGGTGTAGTAAGAGGGGCGGGGTGTAGGGGAAGCGAGGAATTCAGCTTTTGATACACTAAGTACAAGGTGAATACAAGACGACAGCCACATGGAGAAGCTAAACGGGCACTTGGAGAAACAGGTGGGTCTCTAGCGATCAAGGGTGGAGAGAGAAGTTTCTGCCATCAGCCTAGAGTTGGCTGTCAAAGTTGCACGCATATTGGGGAAAGAACAGAAAATACAGAGAGCAAAGAATTGATTTCAGTTTGGCAAACACCTCTGTGTGCCAGGTCCAGCTAGATACTGGGAATACGGAGATAAATAAGCCATAGTGCCTTCATTCTGTCAGCTAGTCAAGTAGTGTGATATGCATAGTAACAGACACCTGCCAAGGCAGAGAGGAGGGTGTCATTATCTCTGCGAGTGAGTAGAGGCAGGTGGGGTCTGTAAATCTTGGTCCATCACCGTCATGGGAGCCTCTGCTCAGAGTGCAGTACCTAGTCCGCATCAAGGCTTTGGCATTTCTCCCCCCAGGCATCAGCTGGCCTCGAGATGGGGGCTCCTCTGCCCCTTCCGCTCAATCTCTGCAGGCGCAAACTCCGCTCTTTCTGCAGCCTGTCTGTCCCCGCATGGCCAATTCCCTTCTCCCCAGCTTCCTCAGGCAACGCTCCCTGCCAAAACTCTGCAGAGTTGCAAAACTTTTGACTCCAGCAGGCCTCATCAGAAAAGCAAAACTAATGAACTGGCTGCATGACGCAGCTGTCTCCATTAGCAATGAAATCCTTTTAGTACAAGGGATTCATTTAAAACATGTTATTAAACAGATCAAAACGAGCAATAATAATGAAAGTTGTTAACATGCAAGGCGTGTGAGAGAAAAGCTTCCCCCTGAAATAAGAGGAATCTGAAAGTTAGGACTGGAATGATTTTGTGTGGGAGGAAAGTGAGAGCGATGTGCCTCGAAGACAGTGGGATGCGGGAACGGTGGCCACAGCTTGACATGGTGGGCTCACCCGCGGAAAGCAGGGTGCTGAAAAGAGCAGCTCCTGCTATAACCCAAAGGGAGGGGCACAGGGGCTGGTGCAGAGCCCAGGCAAAATCCCGGCTGAACAGTGGGCAGCAGCCAAAGATAGTCTATGCAGGCTTGTAGCCATGCAGAGCAACAGTGGCTAATGTACATAGAGTTACCATTGGTTAAGCTCTTCACTCGCATATTTTATTTAACCCTTACAACAGCCTGAAGTAGGTACTGTGGTCACCTCCGTTTTACAGACAAGGAATCTGAGCCTCAGAGAGGTTCAAACCTTGCCCAAACTCACACAGCTAATAGAAGACAGAAGTGGGATTTGGAATTTGGACCCAGGTCTGTATGACTTTAAAGCATACACTCACTGTGCTATGGGAGACAAGCTTAACACAATAGTAGATGTGGTCCTGCCTTCCAGGGATTTACCATGGCATTGGAAATATAAGATTTGAAATGCAAACAGCCTAGTTATCAAAGGAGTGTGAGTATCAGCTAAGAGGGCTCGAGCTCAGTACACTAGGGATTCACAGTGGCTCGGGTATGCCTAGAGAACTGAGTCTATTTGCACAGGAAAAGGAGGAACCTTATAGAAAGAAACTGACTCTGGGCACACAGAGGACTGAGTAGTCTAGTAGTCTTGTAGCCATTGACCTTCTTCCAAGGTCAATGATCTTCCCTTGGCAGGACAGATAAAGCATGGAGTGCATCCCGTTCCATTCTTCTCCCCGCCTGGGCTGGTAGAACTGGGGGAAACTCAAGTTATTAAAATAACAGGTAAACAAGTGTAGTTTGGAATTTTAGCCTCTCAAATGTGAATGGCACCTGCGAATTGATACCTGCCTCCAACATTGTAATCCCTCCCGCAATACTCCTGACAAATAGTTCAAATAAAGAAGAGCTCCCAGCAACACAGGGCAGCTCATTCCCCTGGTGAATAGCACTGACTTATTAGAACATTCTTTCTTATATAGAACAGAGATGTGTCTGGCAGACACTTTCACCAATTAATATTAATTCTGTCCATTAGTCTTATAAAATTACTCTTTAATATGGCAAAATCTTGGGTATTGGAAAGGGTGGTCATTTTCCTTCTTGAGCTCCTATTCTACAGGTGAACACTCCCACCAGGTTCTTGGATTCGAGTGCTCTCAGGATCAGGTTGCTTTCCTTAGCCATGAACCACTTTGGGATAAAGCTCTACTTATAGGGTGGAGAGCAGAAAGTGAGCATCACATTCCAGGTGCTGATGGACCAGAGACAAGTCCAGCAGGACCATCTCCCCCTTCCTTCTAGAACCTCTACTTTTAATAAGCCACACTCAGTTTCCACCCCGAATGTCCGCATCACTCTAGAGTGTGTCTAACTCAGTCCTGAGTAAACAAGGCTTTGACCCCATGCGTTTCTGCTAAGTCATGCCACTCCCAACCAATCCCTCCCCGTGCAATTGGGTTCGGGACCCCATATTAATCCTGCTAAATGAGTTGACCCTTTGTTCCAGCTTATGACAATCATTTTGGATCTTGATTCTGTCATCTGACATAATCACCATCCCTGCCACTGTCTTGTCATCTGCAAATTTGATGAGCAAAAGCTCATCATATTTGTCTGAGTCATTGACAGAAACATTGAATTTGTCAGGCCCAAAGTAGAGGGCTGGGGTGGGGCCCTGGCTGAGGCTAAACTGAATCTGTCTCTGGATGTCTAGACAGTGGGACATGGAGGAATTGATCCACTTGTATCAAACTTGCAAAAGGGCAAAGTGTGAGTCCAAAGGACAATTTACTATTGATATTGGGATGTGTTTCTGCCATGAAGCCTGCAATTACCAGTCACTTCATGATGATTTTCCGTGTATCCATTTCTTGGCATCAACAATCTGGGAAGTGCCTTCTACTCACAGGGAGTAGGAGCTGAACATGCTGCTTTCAAACTAAAAGGAAGGGAATCTGTTCAAGACATACTTTCATGGAGACAAGTTAGCAGGCATGATTTTCTATCCGTTATACAGACATCCTAGACCCAAAGGCAATTCCAACGTGGCCTTACCCTCGAGCTGCTCAAGGTTTAATGGAAGAAAAAGATATATAATCAAGTTGTGTAAACCATGTAATAAATGCTCTAATGGAGACGTGTACAAATTGTTATGGAACCTTACATGGGAGGTACTAACTCTACTGAAGGGACTTTAAAAATGTCATAGAAAAGGTGATATTTGAGCTGGGTTTTGAAAGAGGGAAGGCAGTTTGCCAGATGAAGAAAGGAGAAAGATCTTGCAGGCACAGCGAACTGCTGGCATAAAAACTTGGACTTAAAAGAGACATAGCAAGTCTGGGAAATAGCAAGAAATTTGGGAGTATGGGGTAAGCAGAAAACAAGGCTAGAAAGTCATTTGTCCTGATCTGCTTCGACACTTATCAAGCTCCTAATGTATACTGAGTATTGTGCTTACCACTGTGGGAAACGAATGGAAGAAAATGATACAGTCTCTGCCTCAGAGAGATTACTAGTTGGGTAGGTCTGTGCAAGCTACTGAGCCTCTCTGAACCTCAGTGTCCTCCTCTGTCAAGCAAAGATAATCAAACTCCTGTTATAGGGGATTTAGTGAGAAAATGTTTGTAGAGTATCCGGCACCATGCTTGATGCATGGTAGGTCTGCAAGGCAAACCCAGAGTAGGAGCCCTCCTGTTTTCCTTCTGTGACTTCACGTGGTATGACACTGAATTTTGGTGGATCCATCACTTGAGTTTGTAGCATCAGAGATACTGCCTTTGATGCAGCCTCCTGCTCTGGTGAAGGCCATTTTGGGGTCTGGAGACACGTCTTTCACCAGCCTTCTGATAGAGAGGCCCCCAACCCTAGCCACAGTCAGGTGTCTCTGGAAAAGATCAAATTTGGTCTAAAATTTTAGCATCATTGATTCCTCATTCCACTGGAAAGAAGCTTCTGGTTGTCAATGTGTGTCTCCTTGCATCCTGTTTTGGGTGGGAGCTCTGCATGGCCCAGATACCTGCCTTGGGCTGAGACAGACTCTGAAAGGTGCTGGGACAGGAATTGGATCCACCCACTGAGGACATTTCTCCCACCATGAGTCCTGGGGCGAAGTCAGGTGCAGAGACAGAGCCCAGTGTCTGGCAGAGTGGGTAACCAGCAATGATGCAAGCCTGGTATAAGCCATCAGCATCAGGAAGATCTGAGAGGGGTTTACACTGGGCCACTCAGCAAAGAACTAAGGGGTGTTGAGCACCTACCATGTAGCAATTAAAATATATATTACAAAATATGTTTTGAATTCTATGTATTAGAAACAGTACCAGTTTACATACCTCACTTCAGTTCATCTTTACACCACCCTAGGAACTGCGTATGGTTCCTATTTCTGCAAAGGATTCCAAGAGTCAGAGAATTTTACGGAACTTGCTATAGTCCATTCAGCTAATAATGAGGAGTTGGGATTTGAGCCTGGGCCTGACTTTGCTGTGCTTTAATATCCTTTGTGATCTTAGAAATAACTACCATATTTTGAACACTTACCCTGTGCCAGACACTGCACTCAGCACATTCTATACTTTTTCTCATTTTCTTCTCAGAATGAACTTCCCTGGTAGGTGCTAGAATCACTAGCCCCATCTTACAGGGAAAGTTGCAGTGCCTGTCCAGGGGCACACACTGGAAGCAGCAGCATTGAGCTAGAGTGTCTGACTCCAGGGCCAGCGTTTCACCCCATCCTCCTGGATGAGGGAACACAAGAACAAGAGTCAGATGCCACCAGAAGTCCAGGCCAGGAAGCAGCGTGAAAGAGGCTGCTGGGCTGGGCCAGGCCTGTTGGGCACAAAAGCGGCTAGTTCCAGCCTTGGGAAGTGGAAGTAGCAGCAGCCGGGCCGAGGGGGCCTCCCCGACCCCATGGGTGTGACCCAGCCTGCTCTAAGCCAGCCGGGCTTCCCTCTGGTTTATTAAAAAGGAGGGCTCCTACCATGGCATTTCCAGCAAATGACATGGCAAGCTTTGGTTTCAGAGCTAATAAATCCTCTCCGAACAACACTCATGCCTGCTAGAGACGGAATAAGAATTCTTCACTTTGTTCTCTGCGGACAAAGAAAGCACAACCACCTGCCAAGTGTTACAAGCTCCTGCTGGGAAAAGCCACAGTTTTTCTCCTGGCCCAAACCTTTCCATCTAGAACTGTGAGCAGAGATTCCAACTCCTCTTTAAAATACAAATCTTTCCAATGGCCTATCTTTGCTCCATTTTTTTCTCACTGGAGCAGTTCTAGGCAACTGTGTAGTGAGTGCGCAGCAGACGGCGTGGTTTGGAGGATGTCAACCACCCTGGTGGCACTTCATCCATTTACATGGAGGGACTGGACCTTTCAGAGGCCAAGCGGACATCCAGGCTGCCAATCTGCAGAACAGCAGCAATTATGAGGCACTTGGGAAGGACCCCTTCACCTTCTTAAAATGCAGACCCATATTCAGGCATCCTGCAGTGCAAGGGCTCTTTGGGGAATGTTTGTGTCCTTGATGAGAGGCAAAGGAGACAGCCTCACAGCCTGTGACTGTGGTGTCCACGGCTGCAGAAGGAGCGACTGTTGAAAAGCTGACGACCGCTTTCCGGTGTAGGATGCCTGCTGCCCCTTCAGGAATTTCAAACTGACAGCTCGGCCTAGACCCTGAAAGGAACAACATGAGTTCTGGATGCAAAACATCTGGACACAGCTTAGTCTCTGTCACGGCCAGCTGTGTGGTGGGGGGGCCTATCACTTAACCTTGCTGAGCCTCTTATTTTTTTTCCTGCATAAGATGAAGATATCACTTTCTACCTGAAAGACAGAATTTCAATAGCATGCACATAGAGGGCCTAGTATACAGTAGGCACTTAAGCAATGTTTATAGCATCATCATCATTATCATCGTGTATATGACAAGAATCAATGTAACCAATTCTTAACAAATTCAGACTATGGATCTACTTTGTGCAAGATACTCAATCCCTACTATGTGCCAGACACTAGGGTCAAGTGTGAATGATAACGAAACACATGTACGTGGACGAGGGTGGGCTTGGTTTGTTCTCTTTAAGAACCAGCTTCAGCTGGAGCGCCATACTGTCCCCTGGCCTCACTGCCAACACCCTGTTAGCCACAGCAACATTACCAAGAGCTGTAACTGACATGTGTACCATGGTTGGTCATCTAAAATCAATGCAGATCTCCTTGATGGCCCTCACGATATTCCTAGAAAGAAAATAGAGTTGGTCTGATTGACTGCATTTTATAAGATGCCCCAAAGGGTCAGCATGAGGGTCAGCATGACAGGGAAGCAAAAGGTGCAAAGGCGTGAGGCTCAAATGTGTAACCGGAGTCCCCAGAATGTACTAGAACACCCATAGGCATTCTCACCCGCTTCGAAGGTCCCAAGTGCTGGTGGTCCTGCAGAGTCTGGGTAGCTGGGATACCAGTTGTGGATAAAGTGCTTAGAACCAAACAGCTTTCTGACTTCTGACAAAGGAGAAAAAAAATTCATGGAGTGTGCCCCCGGGCACTGTGTTTAGTGCTTCCCTTGCTGAACTTATCTGAACCTCACAACTGCCAGAGGGTGTAAAGGATTATCAGCCCCATTTGAGAAGTAAGTCACCTGTTCAGTCTCGACACAGCAAGTGAGTGGCAGAGCCCGGATTCGGGGGCAGGGCTGCTAACTCCAAAATGTGAATGGTCAAAGAGGCCCCATGATGCCACCTCCCGAAACTGTCACCACCACTGCAAATGACAACCACAAGGAGGTGTCCCTCGCTCTGATCCAGTCACCAGTTGAGTGCTTTGCATGCAGTGTGTCATCTACTGCTCTGATAACCCTGCAATGCTAATATCTGTGAATACATTTTAGTTACATAGTATCCTCTCCATGTATTGGTGGTCACCTAAGCATGATACCAGCCCTGGGAAATAATGGGAAAATGAGGCCCGGAGAGGTTAGGTAACTTGTCCAAAGTCGCACTCGAGGACTTCTGCCCTCCAAATCCCGTGCCCATGCTGCTATTGGACTCCAACTGCTTTCCTCCAGGGCTGTTCCCTCCCAATCCAAAGGACAGCTCCATTTCCCAGGCGGATGACATTAAGACTCAAGAAATGAAGTCGTGGCACAGCCCCAGTGAAGTAGAGACATCTACTGATGTGAAGAATCCCACAGCCTAGTGCTTTTCTGAGGCTAGCCGCCTTCCTGCCAGTTCGTTTCCAATCACTGATAATTCAAAAATCACCCCTTGCCAGGAGCCTGCTCTATAATCCAATTCTCCACACATTTTGTCAGTCTGACCACCCAGATTCTTAAGGCAGCTCTGCCCACATACTTCGGGAACCAGAGAGTGAGGAGGGGCAGAGCATGACCCACCCAGAATGGAGCAGGAAGGAAGGCGGGGCCAGGCACAGGGGACACTCCACAGGGACAGCCTCGGCACTTCCCTGCGCCAGCAGACAAACCCAGCATTCACAGCAAGGCCTGCACCTGCCGGCCCTCGGAGCCAGCGGAGGCAGCCTCTGGGATCCAGAGGGCAGATGCTCTGTGTCTAGGAATTCACTAAAGAACAGAGCACAGGGGGCTTCCCTGCCTTTCAGGCAAAGCTGGTGGCTGGCAGAGAAAGGGGAAGAAGGAACAGGTACAGGACATCTCCATATGTCTTGCCCACAATATGATCACGACGCTCTCTAATGAAGTTGCTATCATTCAAAACTTAGAAAGGGAGGAGGAAACTGTGGCACTGGGAAAAGTGACTTCCCCAAGATCATGTGGCTGGACGTGAACTTGAATCCCAGATCTACTAGCTCCAAAATCTCTATGCCATTCTGAGAAGGGAAGAGTGCTACCCAAGCCCACCTTGTGCCCCTGAAGAGTCGTGGTGAGACGGCACCCGCTGTTCCGGGCTCTACCCACTTGGCTACCGAAATGGTCTCAGCGGCCCTATGGCTCACCACTCTGTCCTAATCTTGTATTTTGAGAAAACAGCATGGAGTGATCCCTGAGTTCTTTCCTATCCTTGCAGTGAGGCCCAGAAAGGGGCAATGATGTGACCAAAGTTATAGCATCTGAATTGGCTGAGTCATTTGTGCTCCGAGATTGTAAACAGAAGGTGAGGGTCAGAGGAGGCAGGGGTTGAGAAGACATAAAACATCTTCACAGACAAAGAATTTTTTGAGCTAAGCCTAGAAGAATAATTTGGTGTCATCAGATGGCAGATTGCATGGAGAAGGACTAGGGACTAGGAGGAAAAAAGAAAATGGAAAAATTGCAGAAGATGAGAATTAGATTGGGGAAATCACAAGTTCTCCTGTTTGCCTGGAGGGTAAGGCAGAGAGAAGGGATAGTGCAAGGGGAATTCGGTTGAGTCAAAGCCATTGTGAAATTGGACATAAAAGGTTGGCAATGGGAAGCCAGTGAAAGCTAGGTTTAGAAGAGAGAAATTCACAAAGAGTCATTACAGCCATTAAAAAAAAAAAAGCCTTTAGTTTGCAAAAAAGCATTCTCCAGCTGTATTTATCCAAATAAGGAACTTTCTAAACCTTTGGAACATAGCAGATCTGAACTTGAATCCCAGATTATCTTCTTTAAGTTTGTGGAGCCCTGGATGAATGACTTAGCCTCTCTAATCCTTGATTTCTTTATCTATAAAATGGGGACCCTCAAATCTCTCCTCCCGGGTGATTGTGAGAATTGAAAGTAATTTGAGTAAAATACGTAGAGAGTGCCCAAGGCCATGGTTAGTGCCCATGGCTACATAAAGTGATGATGATGATGATCATGTGATGAAGAAGAAGAGGGAGAAGTAGCAGCGGTGGCTGCAGAGGTGGCCAAGGAGGAGGAGAAGGAAGAGAACTGTGGATGGGGCAGTTAAAGGATTGTTTGCAGAGGACGGTACCGCAGTGGTGGACGCCATGGATCTGGGGCTGTGTGAACTCCAGCAATAACTTAGAGTCTCTTTTGTCCAATGTCCTTGCTCTTCATAAGGGTGCAGTAATAGTGCCTCCTAGAGTTATTGTGGATTCAGTGAGTTAATATACGTAGAACACCTAAAACACCTAAAGCCCAGCACAGAATAAATTCTCAATAAACACGGGGTCACAGGGTGCTGAGTGGGAGCACTGGGACTAGAGCTGTGTGGACTCCCGGTCTGGGCCGTGCAATCTCACACTCACACCCTTGTCTACTGCTATGCTGGGGAAGGCCCTGTCCCCTCCTACCCTCCTTCTACCCTAGCATCTGAAATACCATCCCTCTGCATTGCTGGCCAACTCAACCACATGCCCTGTGGACCCCATTTCAAATCGGTGCCATAGGATCTAGGGACACAGGGTTCTCCTTCCTGGGCTCCCTTCTTGGCATGGACCAAATCTGCCCCCAGTCAGCATATCTGCCTGTGAAGCTTCAAAACCATCCCCTTTCTGCCAGTTCTGAGTCCCCATCCCTACCCATGGGCCTCAGAGCCCCAGGAGTACCACTGACGGAGACACCCCCAGGCCCTAACCCAAATGAGATGTGAGGTCAGAGAAAAGTGCAGAGAGAGAGAGAGAGAGAGAGAGAGAAAGGAGAACTCTCCTGCGATGGGCAACAGAGCCAGAAGCCTCACCATGCTTCTGCGCTGACATTAGCCACCTATCACTCCTCCTCAACACCCACCGGCCTTGTGATTGCCACCCCCGGCACCCTGACCCCATTGAGAGCTCAGCCCTGCTACAGTTCTCAAATAATGGATGCTCCTGGCAGGAAGTATGTGAACTGGCTCAGCCCCTGTACCACCCCCTGTGGTTTGGCTCCAGCTTCAGGAGAGGCAGAGAGGGTCCAGGGGAGCTGTTCCAAGTATCCTTCCCGGCCTGGTGTCTCTGGGGCTATGGCCTTTTTCTGGGGCCCCCGCACTCCCAGTGGTGTGGCCACCCTCACTGCCTCCCCACTCACCTCCGCTTGGGAGGACACAGAGATCTTTTTCCAGGTCCCCGCCCCCAACATCTGCCTGATGCTCCACATAAATAAACACACACAATCACTTTAACTTTCTCTTTTCAATTTCCAAATCATCTCAGAGGCTTTGGAGCCAATCTTCCCAGAGCCCCAGAGCACAATCTCTGAGAATTAGAGTCCCGAAAGACCTCCTTCCCCCAAAGAGGAAGCACATGCTACTCGGAAATGTGCTTTTCTCTATCATTTATTTTCACCTTCTCCCTGAAGGTGTAGGCAAATCCTACAGTGCATTCGGACTTTCAAGTGCTTTTTAGACACGTCACATCCTTTGATCGCCACTGGCCCTGATGAACACATGATTATGCCCATTTTACAGGTGCAGGCACCAAAGTACAGGAAAGTACATAACGCGACTACTTCATGCAGATGGGGAGATGGCAGAGTCCAGATGAGAAAACCAAGTCTCAGGGAGGAAGGGAAGGTTTTAACAAGATTCCCATCTGGGCTCAAAAAGGCCAACTCATTTTTTGTTGTACCTTTTTCAGTGGTTTGCTGGGCAGCGTATGCGGTAACCTGTCTCTGTGAGCCTCTCGCGTTTAGCAATACTGCTTCCTGCTCACACAGACCCACGCAGGCACACACACGCACACAACCAGGAACTTGCCCGAGGGGCAGGCCCATAAATGGCAGGACTGGGAGCCCCTCCCAAGTCCTGCTTTGTTACTATACCCTGCTGTGCCAGAGAGAGAGTCCCAGTGGGGATTCTGGGAACCAACTAGTTCCCGGAGATGGATTTCTCAGTGCTGACGGCAGGATTTGCTTTGTACTTTGTACTTTGAAGCTTTCCTCCAGGTAGGAGGCACTGAATTCGTACCCCTCCCTCCAACCTGCTTGCAGACAGGGCCAGGCTCTTCGAGCAACATTGCCTAGGAACCAGGCCCCTCTCCTCCATCCTCCCCTGGGCAGGAAAGCTGTCCTTAATGGACGTCTTGCACTTGCATTTACAATTCCCCTTATGTTGATTCTCTGTAGCAAGAAACCACATGTTCTAGGCTAATTTGTCAGAAAGCAGAGCGTGGCATGCCTGCCTAGCTGTTTATTTTGCCAGTGCCGCTAGGCTGCCCATTTGGGGGGGTTTGTTCTTTGGGCAGAAAAGGCAATTATGGAGCACCGTGGGAGGCAGAACACGCTGAAATTTTCCTGCTCCCTGCAATCCAGGTAGCTTGTCTGGGCTGGATTTGCCAGCATTGTGGGCTCACTTTTTTGCTCTCTGCAGGTTGCAGGGACTGAGCCTCCCATCAGCCTGTCCCCAAGGTGTGTCCTCAGGGATGACGCTGCCTCACCTTGCTTAAGCGATCATCAGGTGCTAGAAATAGTCCTCTCCTCATCAACATCATTGGCGGCATCATTTCTGGCCCCACATTCCTCTAGTACTTTCGTCGAAGAAATCCAGACTTCCTTGGGAGACAGCATTGTAGAAATCTGATTAATTTATTTGGAATGTGGCTCATATGGTTGAAAGTAAGAGAATCTGGGGACAACCAGAGACCCTTCCGTGGTGCCCAAGCAACCCCTGTGCCTTGTACTAAGAATATGCTCCCAAGATAGACTGTAGAAGAGGCAATAACCACCACAGCAGCAATGCTAGCCATGCTTTAATGGAAAGGACATTGGCCTCAGCACCATGCAAATCCGACCTGGAATGCCAGCTCTGCCTCTTACTAGCCGTGTGACCTTGGGCGGGCTACATGGCCCCTCTGCCCCTCTGTTTCCTCATCTGTAACACGGAGTGATGATTCCCACGTTGCAGGACTGTCACAAGGAATAAGCAGCATGACACCAGTAGAGTGCCCCGTGCACAGTACGGCACGTGCTGCATTTTCCATTAAAGTGTCTTCCTGTGCAACCTGTCATTTGACCCTCACAACAGCCCTGGGAGCCAGCAAGGCAGGCTGGAGTTACTCCCACTTACAGAGAGGAAACGGAAGCCCCAGGAGGTAAAGTGACTTGTCTGCGGTCACACAGCAAGGAAGGGAAGAGTGGGGACTTGATATTGTCTGACTGCTACCTCTGGGTTCTTTCCAATTAGGGGACTCAGGCTCATACATCACCTTCCCAAAACTCATTCTCCAAGTAGATTTGGGTGCCAGAGACACACTCTGCCTTTAACTCTCACTGGCCCTCTGTGTATCAGAGTCGGCCATTCCTGGGGAAGTAGGGTTTATGGCAGGTTCTTGGTGACCCTCCCGGAGGTCCTCTCAGCGATTTGGAACCTCTGGTTGGGACTCCTTCCACTTTTTGATACTTTGGTTCCCTGGGATCTTTTTGCATTTGCTCCCAGTGTTTTACTCGCCAGCAGAGATGTCTTCACTGGGAAGCAGGGGGCCTATATCAGGGGCACCTCCCTCTTGCTTTCACCATCCTGAAAAACAGGAAGGTTGAATAGCTGTGTCGGGACGGTTAAGTGTAGGTGAAGGCTACCCAAGATGCAGGTTCCCCACCAAGGACACTGCCTTCCCAGGGTATGCAGTGCCTGGCACCCAGGTCCCTCTCCAGGGCCGCCCTGTGGGAAGTTTGTGCCATGGCCCAGGGTCCTGAGCTAAGATGGGTGAAGGGAGAGCAGAGGAGATGAGCCAGGAGAACAGTAAATGGAGTAGAACCTCCATCACCAGGGAGAAGGGAGGTAGACAGTGGCCAAAGAAGAAATATCCAAATAAAGGGGCAAGAAGAAGGCTGAAGGGGAGCAGGAAACAGGAGGTGAAAAATGCAAAGGGTCAGTAGTAAGATGGAAAGTAGAAGGTGGTGGAGGTTAAGACAAGCAGCTCAGTACCAAGGCTGTGAAAACGTTCTCCTTGTTTGTTCTCATTATCTAATCCTGTATAACAAGTTGCCCCAAACCCCAGTGGTTTAAAACAACCATTTATGAAGCTTATGCACTCTTTGGGTCAGGAATTCAAATAGGACACAGCAGGGAATACTTGTCTCTGATCCTTGAAGTCTGAGCCCTCAGCTGGAAAACCTCCAGGGCTAGGAGCTGGAATGATCTGAAGTTTCACCCATGGATGGTTGGTGCTGGGAAGACTGCAACAGCTGAGCCTCCGTGGGCATCTCCTTCTGACTCTGCATGGCCTTTCCATGTTGTATCTCCAACATGGCCGCTTTGGGGTAGCCAGACTTCTGACCTGTCAGCTCAGGGCTCCCAAGGTGTATGTTGACACCAGGTGAGAACCACTTTACTTTTTACCACCTAGACTCAGAAGTCATGCAGTGCCCTTCTACTGTGTCACACTGGTCAAGGCAGTTCCCAAGGTACGCTGGGTTTAAGAAGAGGGATCATAGATTTCACTTCTTGATGGAGCATAATGCCACACTGTAAGAAGAGCATGTGGGATGAGATACATGTCCATGAGGCCATCTTGGAAAATATAATCTACCACCTCATCTAGGTTCTCTTCTGCATGGTACCATCTCATACTACAGTGGTCAGTTTGGGTGGAAGCATAAAAACATAAACATTGGACATTCCTTTGAAAGGAAGGGGCCTAGAGAAGGGAATACCCAAGTGTGGACAAAAGGGGTGCTTGGCATAGCCTTTTAAAGAAAAATTAATCAAGTTCTGGGAGCCTTGCTATCATGCAAAAGAGCTCTGCATTCTTCTATCTCAGCTAGGTTATCATTCTATTTTGTGGGCGTTGTTAGCAATGGCGGCAGTCTTGTCTTTGCCAATGGCCCTTAGTTTTTACTAAAGATCCTTCTGAAAACCAAGCCCAAGTTAGTGATGCTGAGAAAGACCAAAGGAAGCCTCTGATTTTGCTCACAGCTAAGTCAGAGACAAGGAGGAGTGGGGACCCCTGACGACAGGCATGAAGGGCCAGGTGTCAGAATAAGCTCTTGACGGCTGGTGGGGGCTACAAACTCGGGGCAGCAAAGGTACAGGTGGCCCCTCCCTCAGTAACTCTCTGGAGATCTTGTCTTAGCTAAGCCCTGGAGCATTTTGTATCTTGCTTCAGTGAGATTCTTACATAGGTAAAAGCAACCAAGGATCAAAGCAGAAGCACCTCAAGGGAGAGGTGAAATGCCAGAGGGACCGTGCCTCCGGCATCGAGCAACTGTCTTCCACACCAGAATATTCCTCAGAAGAGTTCTCAGAGTTGAGTGCTTTGTATGTTACAAACTTCCACTCTCTGTATCTCCTCTCTGACCTGCCCTGCACACTCACCTCTGAGCCGTCTCCCCGCTCAACCCACCCTCTGAAGATTGTGCTTCCTAAGAAGGGTCCTTGAAGGAAACACCACGAAAGTGCCAGCATGAAGGAACACAGTCACAAAGAAACAGCCAAAGGTCACTCGTCATGCTCCATTACCATGCAGAGATGCTAATTCAGTGGGGCCTAGTGGACGCCCTTTAGCTGGCTGAGTTCTAGTGATTCTCATAGCACCCGGCACACAGGATACACACCATGTTCGCTAAGGTTTGTCAGCACGGGGAACGCTTCATCCATAAAACGACAAAAGGGAACACATTTGCCACCTACAGCATTTGCTGCTCAACAGAGAGCGTGCTCACTGCAAACATTTCTTCTTATTATTCATTAATGAGGGTTACGAGGTTGTCAAGGACTTAAAGCCCAATTCCACTCGTGTCCAGTGCTGATAGAAATACTACGATTGGACTTTGAAAGTTATGTTGCATTTTTTTGTCATCTCGATACTCACTCAAAAAAATATTTGTTGACTATTGCACTGTGAAGACATAGAATTCATGTTGCTAGTGGAAAAGCAATCAAATAAAGAAACGTAGCGGTGAGTGTTACAGGTTAAAACTCTGTAGCTATGGGAGCATAAGAACCCTGATCTAGATTCGAGGGAGGAGGTGTCAAAGAGAGCTTCCTGGCAGAAGTGACAGCTGAGCTGGGTTTTGAGTCACGGGTAGGAGTTAGCCAGGAGGATAAGAGGACAGAAGGGACAGCAGTGCATGTGCAGGTACCAAGGCGTGGGAAAGTAGGGTGCCTCCAGGGAACTGCGCTCAGCCTAGAGTGTCCAGAGCGGGAGGGAGGGAGTGTCAGGGAAGGGGATGAGTCTGGACAGAAAGAGATAGTGAAGAACTTTGAATGCTGTGCCCAAGAGTCTGGCCTTTCTCTAAAATTACACAATCATAAATCTAGCTCAAAACTTGAGCTTTCATTCGGATAAAGTCAGCGAATTGATGGGCACCAGGATCACCTGTGAGAGCAAATGCTGATGAAGTTGTCCTAGCACCAGTCAAGAGCAGGGCTCCACTGCTGGCCTTTGCTGTCCCCCACGTCATCGTGGGAGGGTCAGCGAGCTGGAAACAGACGGCCTCTGCTCGGCTTCTGGCAAGATCAGCCTTGCCAACCTAGTCGCTGACCCTGACCTCAGGTCTAACGCTGCCTCTAGCCTGCCTGAGCTCACCGCCCTGAGCTGGGCCTTGGAACGTGCTCACTCCTTGCGGCCCAGCTGGACATTGCTGGGGCCCCGCTGGGCGAGTCCTACCGTGCCAGTGCCCTTGTTCCAAAATCCAGCTGTAACTAAAGTTTAACTTAGTAGGAGATGTTTTTCCTGTTTGCTCTGACCTCAGCTACTGCACTTGCTTTCTGTGACTGCTCACTAGACATCTAGACACTAGAATTATGGGGCAATGAAATAATAAGGGGACAAAAGGGGGTTTGGGGGGCACCATCAGGCTTAACCTGTTGCTATAGCTAACAGCCAGAGAGGAGAAGTGACTTCCCCAGGAAAGAGACTCATCTGAGGGTCTTCCACCTCTCAGGCCAGGGAGCGTCTCACAGATGGCCTCTTCTAGTAACAGGAACTGACGGGCCGACAAACGCAGGGAATAACAGGCACGCACGACTTGAACTTGGAATTGTTTTCAGACAACTTCCCAGAACTGCATAATGAATTGAGTCTCTAAATTGAGATTATTCAGTCACTCAGCAAGCACTACCTGAGCAGCCCCCACCTGTCAGACGCCACAGGACACACGAGGCAGCCAAAGGAAAACAAAACCCAGTTCCCACCCGAGGAGGCTGCATCCCAATGAAAAAGGCAGATGACAAATACAAGATTTATGTGGCATGCAAAGAACTCGAACAGTGACAAGCAGCAGGTGCTGAGGGGGCTCAGAGGAGGACCTTGCAGTGCCAGGGAAGTACCCAAGCCGGGCCTGAAGCGTGGGTGGGAGTGAGGACAAGTGGGACACACAGGAGGGGGCAAAGGCGAACGGCTCCATGTGTGTGAAGTTGGAGACGTCCAAACATGTTTATGAAACCGTGGTCACAGGGAAGCAGGGTGATGATGACAAGGCGCTCCGGCATTATGTCCCATCCAGGAAGGACCTCATATCCATGGAAGCCCTTTTCGTTGGCCCTGAAGGCCCGTGGCTGGGTTTTAAGCAAGGCAGGAAGGAGGGTGGCCTGCTCAGACGTGGATCTTGGGAAGCTCAGCCTAGATACCTGACCGGGGAGTTGGGCCGGAGGCAGGGAAACTCATCAGGAGGGCTGTGCAGTACTCAGACCCTGCAATGAAGGGGTCTTTGTGGCCAAGCCATTGCTTAGCTCCTGAAACTGCCATGATTTTTGTAAAGACACCAAGAAAAATTAGTGGAATCATAGGATTTGGTTTGGAAGTCCCATTTTGACCCATCTTGAGTCATCAAAAAGGTTATGTCATTTCTGAAAAGAATGCGGAGAATCACAGAGCATCGAGTCCAGCTCTCCTTTGTCAGAATGAGAAACTGAGGCCCAGAGGAAGGAAGGGAGCTGGCCGAGGTCACTCAGTTACGGCCGGCACCTTGCCTCCAAGTAGGCCTTCGACCTAACACAGAGAAGCCACAGGTGCTGCACAAAGAGCCCCACACTGTGAGCTCCCGTCCTGGCCCTTCTCCTTGTTCACAGAGTGTTTTTCAACAAGTCACTGTCCCTCTCTGAGCCTCAGTTTCCCCATATGCCAAAGGGGAGCATTGGGCCAGGAAGATCTCTGTGATCACTTTGAGCTCCGCCATGTGATGTGTCCATTATCTCATGACGAACAAAGTCTAAACACCAAAGCAGCTCCCCAGACTGTCTCTGGCCACTTGCTGAGGGAGGCTGGTGGCAGGTGGTGCCCAAAGCCCAGGTGGCTGCCCCAGGAAAGGGGGGAGGGAGGGAGAGAGAAGCATTAACATTCCCCCAGTGCGTGCCCGGAAGCTTGGAGGGCCCAGATGGGAAGGAAACAAGCAAACCCTCTGACGTATGTCGAGTCATAGATCACCTTAGAGAGCAGCAGGCTGCTGCCCTGTTGCCGTGGCAACTTTTCTCTGGCTTCTCGTTTCCCAACAGGCAGTCCCTGTAGTGGGGCCCAAGTGATCTACCAGTGGGGACCAGACAGACCAGGGTGGGTGGCGCAGAGACATGGCATTGGTGGTCAACGGCCGAGGCCACACAGCTCGAAATGCAGGGCTGAGACTCTGACCCAGGTGCGCCCAGCTGCTGTTGTCCTTCCTCTACAGACGCTGCCTCCCAGCAGAGCTCGGGAAGAGGTGGGAGCCAGAGGAGGACGTTTTACATTATAAGTCACGCTGGTATTATAAAAACTCAGCTTTTCTCTAGCATTCATTTGTAGCAGACAACAGAAAAGCCACTCTCTCCTACCCCACGATGAACTTGCTGGGTGACCTTGGGCAGGTCACTGAACCTTTCCAGGCTGTGCTATTGAAAATTGTAAAATGGAGCTAAGGATTCAGTTCTGAGAGCCAAGAGCAGGCTCTCTCCTGCTCCACCCCGTGCCCGAGGCTCCAGGAGTGAGTCAATGGAGACATTTGAAGAGTCTCTGCTTGGGAAATGACGAAGTCTTCTGAAATGCAAAGGTTTACTAGTGATCTCATCCCTTCCCCGCCCCCCATCGTTATTGATGCATTTAAGAGCTGTTTTTTCTGGGCATTTCTTCCATTATAGAAAAAAAAGTGCTTTAGGGGCTCATATATTAGGTAACTGTCGATTTTAATTCAGGAGGAAATAGAAGCAAAGCGTCTCTGAAATTATTATCAAAATCATTAAGAGGATTTTTCTTATCAGGCTTCAATTTACACACAGATACAGTTTTAGGAAGACATCTATTTGTGTAAGGTGGACAATTCCAAAGCTGATATGTCACCCCCTTGGGATGGTATCAAACCACTTCCTCCCCCTCTGCCTCCCTCCTCCCCCCCCTTCTCCCTCCCGTCCTTTACTTATTCAGTAGATGCTCAAACAGTGCCTACCCAGTGATTATCAGCCAAATGCATTTGAAGAGCACCTGTTCCACGTCAGGCACTGTACTGGGTGTAGGGATACAGTGGTACCACACAAGGGCCCTGCCCTGCAGGGGAACAAAATCCAGCAGCGACAGTGCAGAAGTAGGGGCTCTCCAGCCTTTAGCTTTTCAGCTTTCCAAAGACCCTGTGAGGAAGGCATTATCACTGCCATTTCAGAGGTGAGGTACTGACACTCCCCAGTTAAAGTGCTCTCTTACCGGCAAGGTCTCTGCTTTGAGCCTGTTTAGACTCCTGGCCTTCCCTCCATGTGTTCCCCCACGTGCCCCAGAGCTGGCCCCGCAGACCTGACCTTCCCAGTTTCAGACTAGCAGCTTCCAGTCACCAACGCCAGCTCCTTCCTTGTCTTCCTCTCCCATCTGACTGCATTACGGTGTCACCACCTGTTTGCTTATCCAGACCCCCCCACCTCGAATTGCTTCTTAACCACAGGTCTCTGGACCACTAGAGCATTTACAGAGAGGCTTCTGGGAGTTGGAAAATCCCTATAGTTTCATGCAAAAACTTTGGTTGAATGAGAACAAGTACATTTTGAGAGGAGAGGGGCTGGATCATTCATCAGATTCTTCAAGGGGGTCAGAGCCCAGATAAGGTTGGGAATTACTACATTGGTCCCTCTCATTGGTCCCCGTTTCCTCTTGCTTCCCCCACAGAGCCTGGCATCTAATATGCATAGAAAGAAAGATGGAAGAAAAGGTGAGTGGCCGCCACTCCCAACTAGTTCTACTACAAGAGGTTTAACACATAGCAGAACCAGCACCAACCCCTAAATTCCCCTTAATGACATTTTCCTGGAAGAGGAATAGAAAAGCAAAGAAGTAGTTGGAGGGACCATAAAGCCAAGTGAAGGTCAAGGAGGAGAAAAGACTGCAGTAGATACAGACCCACTGGAGATGCCAGCTACACAGAGGAAAGCTGGAGTGGCAGGAGTTAGAAGGCAAGGATATCATGACCTTCGCAAGGTCAGGAACTGTCCCAAACATCTTACTTTGTGAATCACAAACTGCGGCCTGGACTTGGAAACTAGAAGCCTGGTGTCTAGACTAGACTCTGCTGCTCATCATCGGTATGACCTTGGATAAAACTCTCCCAGCCTCAGTTACTTCACCTGCAAAATGGGACTATCGTCCTGGCCCCACTTCCACGGTTGTCATGGAGCTCAGATATGATGCTGGGAATTATTGCAGCAAGTAGGGCACTTAAACCAACACAGGTCACACCGACAGATCCCAACCTTTAAAAACCAGACTTCTAAAAGTTAGTTGTTGTTAATATCTCCCACCTCTGTGTGCCAATGGAGCTAATCAGCTATTTGGTTATTACTCTCCTGGCCACAGCCCCACCTCGCACACTCAGGACCACTTTGTACGAGCCTCTTTCCTCACCCTGCCCCAGGTGGATCTCAGTGGCCTCAGCCTTCCCACCAAGATTTTGGGGTTTGTCCTTTATGCCACTGCTCTTCCTCTCCACCATCCCACACCACTTCCCATCCATATGGGTTTCCCATTTGTTCTCTCAGCCCCGTTCCCATAACGTTGGGGTCCGTCTTACTGGGCATGCAGCACATCACTCTTCTTCCTTAGGTATTCCATTTATCCTCCCTGCAAGGCAGGAACCTCCTTATCTACATGTCCCTCCCAGCCTTTTCCTGAGTTTTGCAATAGCTCGTGAGAGTAAGACCATCCCTCCCAAGCCCAAAGAACTGGGGCAAACAAGGGTCCCACGTCTCCTTGTGCAGGCAGAAACTCAGGTCAGAGATCTGAAAGCACCCTGAATCCCATAAAGGGGTCTGCAACCCCAGCATGGAATTGCTGTTCTCTTGATGGGCTTGGGGCAATGCTGAGACTAAGGGAGATCTCTGTAGAAGGAAGTCCCTGGTGCAAGCTGAGCTGGTTTAAAGCAAGGGATTTCCTCTTTCCTCTTAGCCCTAAGAGACGAGTTCAGTGTAGGGCTCCACCTGCACACAAGTGAAAAATATATTTATACTCAAGAGAAGCCAGCGGCCATAGATCTTCTATATGGGAAGCAGTTTCCTTTTTATTTCAACCACATGAAATGGAGCCCAGCCAATGAGTCAGTGTGCGAAAGAGATCAATGCAGGTTTGTAAAATGGCCGAAGCTAAAAGCTCCATTTAATAAAACCTGAGAAATAAAATCGCTAAGAGCAGGTTACTGCCTTGTGCTTTGAAAAGAGAAATTGCATATTAGAAGATTGGAAAAATATAATAGGAAAGAGCTTAGGGTCTTTTGTCCAGAGGTGGGGAGGTAGGCTACAGGCAGAGGCAAGGGGTGCTCTGGGAGACGCTGGAGCTCATTCAGGGAGAGAGTTGTGTACATTGCTATTCATTCCACAGACATTAATTGAGCACCTGCTGTGAGCAAGGTAAGCACTGGACCTCCCAACAAGGCAGGTCCAGTTTTACCGCTGTTCCCTACGACACTGCTTGCAAACATTGTCAGTCATTCAAATTCTACCCTCACCATGGTTGCCATTCCTATAAGCTGATTGTTCTGTTATTTATTCAACCGTTTATTTCACATTGACTTACTTTTCAAATGTAAATACTGACAGGAGCCTTATCCATGAAACCATAAGTTTGAGTACTGGCTATATTTTCTCTAGTATAGATTAAAATAAATATACAGTCATAGAGCCATGCTTGTCTAAGTTAATGCTATTCATATCAGGTAGAAAGAAGTAAGTTTAGCTTTGTGTAACAGAAAAGTCCAAATAACTGGCTCACACAAGTTGGAAATTTACTTTTATCAAACATAAATCTGGAGATAAGTGAGCTAAGGTCTGATGTGGCTGCTTCAGGATTAACAGAGACCCAGACTCCCGTAGTTCAGTGTCACCATCCCAGCATGTGCTTCCATTCTCAAAGTCACCTCATGGCCCAAGAGGGCTGCTGGGGCATTACCTATCGCATCTGTATTCTGGGAGGGCAATAAAGTGCCCCACCTTCTTAAGTCAGCTCTCTTTAAGGAACTTTTCTACAAGTTTCCTGAAATATCTCCTTTACATCTCTCAGCTAGAACTTTGTCAGATGGCTGTCTATACCCAGCTTTTACAGGAGCAGTTTTTGGGGCATGGATGAAAATCAAATTCTAGGTACCTCTGAAGCCCTGAGCATCCCTGCTTGGCCTCCACTGCTTGTCTTAACGTTTGCTCTAGTTCTGGCATTGACTTTTAGCTACTTCCACCAGAACTAGAGCTTGGCCCTGAACCCCGGACCAAGTAGGTGGTGGTGGCCAGATACTATGGCTTCATTTTCAACCAACTCTTTGTTCTAAGATGGTATCCGGCTTGGTGAATTCATTTCATTGACTTGGATGTATCACCTGGACCTAAACCTAGACCTTACCTGATACTGAGAATCAGTGCTACCTAGAAACCACCCCCGCTAACTTACCTACATCCCAACCTTACACTAGACCCCTCAGAAATTAATTTCTGTTTGGATCATGGTAGAGTTAGCTCTGCTCCCTTGGCCTGCCCATTAGCATCTTTTCAACTCGGTCTGGCCGGCTTACCTGTTCCCCTCCCACCACTGGAGCACAGAGCTTGCTAGGTGGCCAAGGCCACGCTGTTCGAATATATCTGGATCGTCTCTCTCCCTCTGTGGCCTCGGAGTTCTGGCCCCTCTTCCTGTTCCACTGTTGCTACTAGTGTTGCTTTTTGGAGCATTTTTGCCTCTTCTACTGGCTCATGTTGTTCCATGTTGGAAAAGAAAATACAAACAGTTCTCCGCTTCTGTCTACAATTGCTTCAAGTTCAATCGTTACTATTTTCTATTCTTATAAGTTGAAGGATCTTTAAATAGGGGCAGTTGTCTCCCAGCATGAACTTCTTCTGTTCATGCCTTCTACAACAATCTCTGTACAATAATATGTAACATTGTAATACAGTAATTAGAGAGTAGTGAATGTTTAGTCTTTTATTTAATAATAAGTTTTATTGCAATGGAAAAAGCCTAGTTGCCAAGCTTACGTATTATTTACTTACCATCTTCCCTTTTGCAACTCAATGCCCAGCACTTTGAGTGTACCCAATAAATGTTCACAAAAAGAATGAACACAGGAATGAATGAATGAATGAATGATAATATTGCTCTCTCACATTCGTGTCACAAGGGACTCTGAGTCCATAGGTCATGATGTCATTTCTACATATTACTATGCATCAGGAGGCACTTTACAAACTGGAGTTTTAGGATCTAGAACATGGATCAGCAAACTTTTTCTGTAAAGGGCCAGATAGGAAATATTTTAGACTCTGCAGGCCATATGGTCTCTGTTACAACTATTCCACGCTGCCATTGGAGTGAAAAAGCAGACAAAAAAATATATAAACAAATGAACATGGCTGTATGCCAACGAAACTTTTCACATGTCAGAAAATACCATTTTACTTTTGATTTTTTTTAGCCATTTAAAAGCGTAAAACCCATTCTTAGCTCACAGGCTGTACAAAAACAGGTGGTGAGCCACATTTGGCTGCGTGCCATGGATTGCCGACCCCAGATCCAGAATATATAGGGTTGTCAAACTTTAGTGTGCATACCAACTACCTGGGATCCTTGTGAAAATACAGATTGTCAGATTTTGCAGCCAAGGAATCTATTTCAGTAGGGATGGGGTGAGGCTTAGGACTCTTAATTTTTAGAAAACAAGTGATTCTGATCCAAGTCATCCTGAGATCAGACTTTAAGAAACTAATCATAGTCATTAAGGCAGGTTAGGCTGCCCTGACAAATAGGTCCCCAAGTTTAGGTGGCTTAACATGGTAGAAGTTTATTATATAAAATCCTGGGTTGCTGCTCAGCTTGCAGGGGACTCTCTTCTGCATACATACTCAAGGTCCCAGGGGCTCATGAGTTCCAGAGTCACCCTGGAAGTTGACATTCCTCAAGCAGGAGGGTGAGCAAGCATCGGGAGCGGTACAGGTGGAAGGTTTATGTGGGCCAGGCCTGGGCAAAGTACGCACAGCTCCCACCACAGTGCAAAGGGGAGACACTGGGGACACGGCCTTCCTCAACTACAGAGAGGGTACAAAAAGTGGTCTAGCTGGGTTCCCAGGAATAAGCTGAGAACCTCAATTTGGAGGCCTAGCTAGTGGTCCTCACTGACTGACAAAGGTTTATCAGTGCAAATTTAACTCTGGTAAGCTGCTGCAATGGGCAACAGAAGACTTAGGTTTTAACGTCAGTTCTACCATCCCTAAGTCACTGGAACTTGGGCTTTAGCTTCCTAATCTGAAAAAGAGGAATAACGCCTGTCCTTCCTCCCTCCCTCACTACACTGTGAAGCTCAGCTGCACACCCTGTGCACATGTGAGGAATGAGTTCAGCTCTGCTCGTGGGGTCTGGTAGGGGCTATTCCTCAGTTTACTCTAAAGAGTGGTTCTCAAAGTGAGGGTCCCCAGATTAGCAGCATCAGCATCCTTCCTCGGGGAACGTGCTGGAAACACAAACTCTCAGACCCCTTGAATCTGAAATTCTGCAGGTGGAGCCCAGCAAGCCGTGTTTCAACAATCCCTACAGGGGATTCAGGTATACACTCAAGTTTGAGAACCACTGCTTTAGACCGTCCCTAATCCCCGAGCTCTTCCCTATTGGAAGATGAGGAAGGAAGGCCCTCTTCTGTCCTCGCAGAGGCCAGGACGCAATGGAGATGCCTTGCTCTGTGACAATCTACATACAGCAGCAGCAGTGAGCAACACACACACACACACACACACACACACACACACACACACCCAGCACCCCCTGGATCCCTGAGCTGCATCAAGCCCTTTGATTGCAGTGCTGAAGAATAATAGCTCATTTTCCAAAGACCTAATTACATAATGAGGCCTTCATGCTCCTCGGGACTGTGGAGCTTCTCCCAAATCATGCAGCCAGGTGTTGGCCCTGAGCACACCAGGCTGGGAGCCTCATTTGAATACTATTAAAATAAGAAGTTAACGCATTGTGGACAAAAGCGCTGTCCGCAGTGGTGGAATTTCCAGCCCCCTTCCTGCCCCAGCTGGGCAGCATGCAGCAGAGCCTGCTTGCAGAGGTCAGTAAGCCCGGGGACACAGATTGTCCCACATCATCGGGATGCTCCAGCACTTCTGGTCCCAATGTCTGCCAGCGTGGGTCCCTTCCTCCTCTGTAGGCCCAGAATCTGGAGGCGGCACAGGGATGAGAAAGCCCAGGGCCATAGATCTAAAACTCAATCCCTCTGTTGACTGGCTATGTGAACTTCCTCAAGCCCCCGAATTTTCCTGAGCCCTGTCTGAAAACATGGTATGATGATCCATGCCTTATAAGGCTGTCCTGAAGCCTCAATAGAAAAGAATTTATTAAAGTGCCTGGCCCAGCACCTCCTCTGACCAGGCCAGGGCTCACACAGGGGCCAGCTTATCACTCACCTCCACCCCCTCTTCACTCCTGCCATGGTGAGTCACGAATGACGTGCAATTCTTTGACTTTTACACATGCTATTTCCCTACTTGGAACACTCTTTAAGCTTATCCCCCATTCCTGGTTGACTCCTACTCATCCATCAGATCTCATCTTGGAAGTCACTTCCTCCAGGAAGCCTTCCTTGACCACTCCTCCCAGCCCCAGGTCCAGGTTAGTTTCCCCTTCTCTGGGATCCCCTCACTGCTGGTCTTTCCCAGCTTAGCATTGATCACATTGTCCCAATACCCCTTACACTGTAAGCTCTGAGCAAACAGGAAACTTCTCGGCCTCGTAGGCAACTGTAGGCTCATTGCCTGCCAATTAGTAGGTGTGCAAAAACTGTTGAATAAATGAATGAATCTTACCAGGGCTCAGGCTGTGATTGAGATAAATTCAATCCAATTCAGAAAACATTTATGAATCTTCTACTATTTATCAAGGGTTGTTATGGGAACAGAGGAAACCAAGACAGATAAAATACAGACCCTACATTCAAATTATTTCCAAGCTTAAAAGCCGTGCATTTAAGAAATGCAAAGGGGAGGAAGAAGGGGAGGGTCTTTAAAGCCCACTCCTGGAATGGCTACTTGAGGGCAGCGGCCGTGCCCTTTAATTCAGACTCCCTCCCTTCTGCCTCTCTCCCCACCCACGTGCACCTGTCTCGTGTCCAGAAGGGAGCAGGTGCTCGGAACACATCTGCGGGATGGGTGCCGCCATGCACGCGTTGCCATAAAAGCTGGGAGCAGCCTGCAGGCAGGGGCTGTATCTTACTCATCTTGGTCGGGAACAGGGAGTTGTGCATGTGTCCGTGTGTGTGTGCATGTGTCCGTGTATGTGTGTGTGTGTGTGTGTGTGTGTATAATCCACAGTGCTAATCGGTGGTGGATAAACCAAAAAGCACCAAAGACCATGTGTGGAAATTTGAGAAGCAGATTCAGAAAAGCATTTTGGGGTCAAAGCCCACCTGAGCAAAAAAGCAGTAAAGTGGAGCCTGGGTTTCCATGACATGTTGTCCTGAGAAATTTCTTGGGGCAGGATTTGTGATGGGGGTGCTGACAAACTGGGGCAAATGCTGAGTGTGTGATCAGGGGAGCCGACGTAGCGGCAGGGACAGGAGAAGTGACATTTGGGTTGAGGTTAGAAGGAGGAGTTGGGGCCACCAGGCCCGCGGGGAAGCTGAGGAGAGAATGTCCCTGCGAGGAAGAGCCTGGCCCGGTGCTGGGGTGGGAGGGACACAGGGCACTTAGAAGGGCCACAGTGCCGGGGAGCAGAGAGCAAGGGGGAGACCCTGGGGACAGGGCTGGAGGACAGGCAGGTGGGATAGGCCCGGTTGAGGGTTTGGGCCTTTATCCCAAGAGATGGGAGGTGACTGAAGGATGTTTTGTAGGGAGAGGCTGGGTCAGGTTTGCACGGTTGCATTTCACGCTGGCTGCAGCAAAGGCGAGAAGACCCGTTAGGAGGCTACTGCCGTGGAGCAGGTGTGAGGTGGGGCGGTCTCCACTGGGGAGGGGGGTGGAGAGCACGGGAGGGACGACCTGAACGACCGTCACAGACCGTCGCTGGGTGAGATGGTGAAAAACCCATGATACACGCAGTGAGTGCCACCTTGACGGAGACCCTGCCCGTGGTCAGGGTGACCCCGAAGAGCAAGTAATGACAGGAGAATCACACTGACACATCACTCTATTATAAGGCCCAAAGAACTAGGGACTATAAAAGTGATTCAAAGGCCCACGGTCACTCCAGGCTCCAGAATAGCAAAAGGAGAAGGTGACATTGGCTGGGAACAGACTTAAGAAACAGACCCGGGGGCATGAGAAGGGGGTGGAGTTTGGGGAGCAGCGGGTCCCACCACGGCGACGGGCCTGTCCAGGGCGTGGTTACAGAAGCGTGAAGGGTGCTGTTGACTTGAGTAAAATGTGCTTCGAGGGAAACAGCTGGCAGGGTGACGGCTCTGGAATGGAAAGAGTCTTACACACCAAATCAAGGAGATCGAACGTTATTTCATAGATTCGGGAGCCTTTCAACCACAGTGCAATTATCGAACCTGAATTTTGTGCAAGTCAGGACCCTTCAGGAGCTCAGCGTCCAGTGGGGAGGCGGATGTGTAGACGCCGACAGTGCAACTCTAGAGAGATGTGCGGCGGGAAGCACAGACATTGGCTCCAGGGTGGGGCACTGGGAAGAGAGAGGCTTGGTGTGGGCCTTGAAGAACGAGGGAGGGCTCTCCAGATGGACCCCGAGGAGAGGATAAGGGAGAAGTGGAGAAGAGAACACGCACAGGCTGGAGGTCTCAGGGCTGTGAGCACCTGCCAGGCGTGGTGGTGCACCTGAGCGTGGGAGCGCGAGGCAGGCTGTGGCCAGGGAGGCAGAGGCCGGAGCCACGCGTGGAGGACACGGCGAAATTCCCTCCAGTCTTGTGAAGTTCCCTCTGGAAGCGGTTGGGCGGGTGGTTTGGACAACCCAGGGACAAGGCTCTATCGCAGGGTCTTGAGCAACAGAATTAGGTGGATGATCGCTGAAACACAGATGCGTAGGGTCAGAAGGGCCCTGGGAGGTCACCTTCTCTAAATTTCCCGTCGTACGGAAGCAGGGGAGGCATGTAAGTCAGCCGCAGGCCATCATCAGTGAGCTGTGCAGCGGAGGTGAGAAGGGCCCCCTGGAGCAGGGCAGCAGCCTCAGGGGATGGTGGGCAGACCCCGACGGCGTCTCCTGGAGGGGGCACACTGGGCATTGCTGAGACTGCTGGCCTATGGTCCCGAGGAGAGGACAGCCTAGGAGAAAGGGCAGGTTGGCAGGGAAGAGCGGGAGCTCCGTTCTGGGCATGTTGACTTTGAGGTACCTGCAAGACGTCCAGGTAGAGGCGAAGTTGGAGACTCAGATGGAGAAAATGGAAGTTTTGGCTGTAGACAGAGACTGAGGGGCCGTCCTCAGAGGGGCGGCGTTCGTAGCCGTGGGAGTGGATGCACAGTGGAAAGACAAGAGACAAGGGATGGCACAAAACCCTCGGGGGAGGACCACACGGGAGCGAGGGAGAGGCCTTGCAAGGGCAGGGAGTCCTGGGCACGCAGAAGGAAGACGAAACACTGAACCGTCATCCATCCTGCTCCTGTTCACATGGGCTCTCGGCTGGGGGATGGCCGGCCTGGACCCCAGATGTTCCGCCTCCCCCATCAGCGTCGCCCCTGCACCCCATGCCACCCCTGTGTGTCCCTTCTTCCCCTGCTCTGAGTGGGAGGATAAAGGAAACCTTCAAAAAAAACCTCTATATTGCCCAGGGATTATAAATTCAGGGTGCCTGCCCCCCGGAGACTTTCATTTGCCCTGGAAATTTTCTCTAAGAAATAAAATTGCATTCTGAATGCATTTCGACAGCTCCACAATCAAGCATTTCATAATCACAGGAACAGCATGGAGGTGGGGGGAGTGTGAGCCCTGAGCGCAGTGCTGCGAAGAGGCAGGGGTTCCTTTTGAGAGAGGATCCCAAGGAGAAAAGTACCCAGTAGGCTCTGCACCTGGGGCCACGCAAATTGGGACAATTCTGATGAGAAAAGGATGGGAAATCATTAGGCCTGCAGAGAAACACCTCAACCTGGAGCTGATATGTCCTAAATGGCTTCTCATGGCAGCCGGAGAAGAGATGAGCATCTGTCTTGTGGCCCACTTGGACCTCCTGGCCCATCCATTCGCAGTGGGGAGGATCACAGTGCTCAGACCTGGAGCTGTTCCAAACACTCAGTCTCCAAGTAGACAGTGGGCCCTTGGGGAGAGAACAAAGATTTGAGTCCAGGGCTTTCCGACACCAAAGGCTGTGCTGCTTTCAACGCTACAAGGGAAGTAGGGAGTCCTTACGCTAAGGACAAGAACAAGAATTAGCTGACCCACTCTGAGAGGTAAGACAGGACAGCGATGGGAGACACAAGGAAACAAGGAAATGCCGTGGTATTCCAAAATATTCAAATCTAAAGAGATCATATTTCCTGGAGATCCTTCTAAGGAGATTCAGCTATTTTTTGGGGAAAAAAACCCTGATATTTTGGTGCTATCTCCTACAAATGGGCAATTTTTTAAATTTTTTTTGTAGTGAGAAGCTATAAGGTTATCAGATTCTTAGTTTTTCTGTGACTCGTGGAAGGTTGGGAGTTGCTGAGGTCCCGAGATGCAGAGAGAAGTTACTGATTCAGTATTTCTGGGAGCTGCCCTTTCTCTTGGCCGGCCCTGCAGAGACACAACACCTAGTCCCAGCATGCACGAGCCCAAGACCAGGCAGCAAGACAGACACACGCAGCAGGCAACACTGACCGCAGACAGCGTGTACGTGGGAATTAAATGTGGTTTGGACACAGTATCTCAGTCATGAGGATGGCAGCGAGAACCAAGCGGAACCCAGGAAGACTCCCTGGAGAAGGTGGGTTTTCACCTAGACTTTGAAGAATGGATAAGATTTGGGCAAATTTCCAGCCCTATCTTTCTCAGAACACTACTACCATTCCACAAGGAGGATGGAGGGCTTTCACCACTGAACTGCGATATAAGAAGTTCCAATTCCCAGAAGACATTAGCTTAATGAATAGATATTTTCTCTACATTGAGGTAGGGTATTTTGGGTTCATAAATTGCTCTTAAACTTTGGGTGCCTGCTCCCACTTGTCTGCTAGTGAGAGCTGTAGGTGACACGGAGAATGAACTAAGTGGAAATAAATGCTAATGGGAAGCCAGGAATGTGTTTTCTTCAAAATATTTTATGTGCGATTATTTTCTTTCTGAGTCACAGAGACCTGCGTACATACAATACAGCCATATTTCCTGCTTGAAAAATCGTTCCTGGTATGAGGGAAAGAATTAAATACGTCAATATTTCATGGCATTTCACAAAGAAAACTGAGACTCGCAGGCGCTCTGCTTCCTAAACCACTTTGAAAAGCAGCGGGATAGATTGCGGTTGGGGGGAGAGGGAGAACGTTCTAGATGAGGGAGGCAGAAAGGACAACTGTGTCATAGAGGCCGGAGGGCATGCGGCCTGGAGGGGCGTCAGCACAGGTGCCTGGGAACCTGTGTTAAACCTTAAGATGCCATGTGAATGGTGACCTCTAGTGCCAGAGGCAGAGCAATTTGAGATCCACAGTAACTTACTGCTGACCCAGTGCCTCACACCCCCCTCTGCCCAGATGCCTCCCCAGCAGAAATCACAAACTGATGTGCCTTAAACAGAATTCAACCCCCACACATGTCTCATTTAGTCCATGCAGTGTTTTACAACATTTTGAATTATTTGCCAATATTTTAAAATGAGATGATTTTACATGAAAATCCAAATTTCTGACTTCTCTTTATAAATCAGAAGAGAAGGGCCGGGCGCGGTGGCTCACACCTGTAATCCTAACACTCTGGGAGGCCGAGGCGGGCGGATTGTTTGAGCTCAGGAGTTCGAGACCAGCCTGAGCAAGAGTGAGACCCCGTCTCTACTAAAAATAGAAAGAAATTAATCGGACAACTAAAACTATATAGAAAAAAAAGAAAATTAGCTGGGCATGGTGGCGCATGCCTGTAGTCCCAGCTGCTCGGGAGGCTGAGGCAGAAGGATTGCTTGAGCCCAGGAGTTTGAGGTTTCTGTGAGCTAGGATGACGCCACGGCACTCACTCTAGCCAGGGCAACAGAGTGAGACTCTGTCTCAAAAAAAAAAAAAAAACAAATCAGACGAGAAGACAGTGGTGAGCCTTCTCTCTTGTATGACAACAGGCACAGGGGAGAAACAACTTCCCCCTTTAGCACAGCATGGACTCTCAGTCCTTACTACTCAAAGTGTGGTCCACGGACCAACAGCAAGAGCATCACCTGGCAGCTTCAGAGATACAAAATCTCAGACTCTACCCCAGAGCTACTGAACCAGAATCTGCATTTGAGCAGGCTCCCCAGCGGGTTTGTTTGCATATTGGAGATCGAGAAGAACTGATGTGGTTCCCTGCAGTGTCATCCAGCTTGTTTCTCTTACTGATTTCAGTGGTCTGGCCTGGGGACACATGACATCCTGCTCGAGATCTAGTGCACTCTTGCACAAGGTACCACCTAAGCCCCGCCCCCTGGACCACCACCAGGAACCTCGGGAGAGAAGAGACCAGCTTGAACCCACCTTCTCCCAAGGGACGCTCAGGCTCACACCTCTGTTCAGCTGGGGTCCCCACGACAGCCCACGCCCCCTTGGCGTCCATCATCGTAGAGCCTCGTCCCCTCACTGTTGTGATCATGCCCTAATCTCACCCAGTTTCCTAACGCTCCCCACCCTTCTGTTGGGCCCTCTGGAGCTCGTGATCTATGGGCAGCAAACACCCCAGCAACTACAGCCCTTCCCTGGACATCACCTTCACCTTCTTGCCCTAACTAAAGCCCGTTCCACTCGGTAGTGTCACCTGCACCTCTTGAGTGAAGCTGCTTTTTCTCGTTTGCCTGACTCAAGGCCGAAGTGGGGTAGCTCTTCTCCTCTTTCTTCCCACTTGCTGCCTCCTAACCGCACATCTCCCCCACTTCTTGAGTGTTCATGCACACACGCGCGTGCACACGTGCACACAGACACACACACACACTGAGTTCCTTGGAAGTTAGTGTCATCAGGCTTCACCACCACCTAGATCACCTCATTGCTTCCACCTTGGTCCCCCCATCCACCTGTCTCATAGGGTCCTAACACTTCCATCATCATTCATACTGACTTCCAAATCCACAGGGAAGGTCCATCCATGCATTGGCCTTGCAGTTGCTTGATCTCATTTCCTCTAACAATTGATTTCCCCCCACCCTGCCTCCGCTACCCATCTCCATGGTCACAACTTTGACCTTACCCTTGCCAATGACTGCATCACCTTTGTAAAATCTTGACTTTAAGTATCCACTGTGACGACACCTTCTTGTCCTAGCAGCCCACCCACTCCAATGCTTGTGCTACAATACTTCTGTGACTCATCAGGGCTTCTAAACGGATGGCCCTGGATGTCCCACCCCCAGTACCCTCCCTACTTTCTTTGATCACATGCTTTGTCCTTGTCATCACTCTCTGCCAAACATCTTGAATTCCTTTGCCACCTCTACCTCTTCTTACCTCGCAGGGCAAGCCCAGAGCATGATTAGATCTGACTCACTATCTGCTGCAAGTTGCCAGAGAAAAACACACACGTCGTATGTCTACCTTGAAATTCATGGCAGAAGTCTCAAACTGGCAATCCTGTCACACTCTCCTTGTGGGTTCACTTGCCTGTTCTTTGAAATGACTGTTTTATCCCTTTTGTTCTCTACTCCAAACTCCTACATCCTTCCCCCCAGAATACTCACACACATACTCACAGACAACAGCCACAGTCCTTATCGAATACTTGAATGCAATTGGACAGACACTCTCAGATTTTGCAGACTGAAGAGGTACTTGTCTGAACCCATCTTCCCTGCCTTTCCTCTTGTTTCTATGGATGGAGTGTCCCTGCTCCTTTCAAAAGCCACCCCTCCTCTCGTGTGTAGCAGCCCATTCATCTTTCCTCCCAAAGAGCTTGCTTCTGCAATTCCACCTCCCATGCGCCATGCTTTCCCCCTTCCTCTGCATCCTTTCCTTTGATATGCAAACATGTTCCCAAATCTTCTACCTGAAGCGCACACACCCCATTTCACTTCTCAGCCCTGCCCCATGCTCCCCTTCATGACAAAACTTCCTTTAAGAAAAGGTGTCCATGCCTGTCTGTGTTTCCACCTCACACGCCTCTTTCCTGGAATGCTTTCTCCCTGGCTTTGGGGACTTTCAGTGTCCCCTCCCACGTCACTGACTCCTCAGTCTCACTCTTTACAGGTTCCCCCTTCTTTGCTGAAATTCCAAATATTGGAGGGCCTCGGGGCTCTGTCTGGGGCATCTTTCTCTTCTTTATCTATATTCTTTTCCCTTGGTAATCTACATGCAAATGACTCCCAGATCTATATTTCCAGCTTTAATCACCTCTCAGAGCTCAAGTTGCAAATATCCAACAGCCCACTTGATATCTCTGGGTGGATGTCTAACAGTATCCCGAACTCGACGTGGCCAGAGCGAAACTCTTGAACCACAAACATTCCGGTCCCTATCATATATGCACATGTGCACACGTGTGCACACACACATGTTTTTGCGCGCGCGCGCGCACACACACACACACAAATCCCAAATTATTTCCCCCAGATTTTCCCATCTCAGAAAACGTCACCACTGTTCACCCTGTCACCAGCCCAATGCTTTGCAGTTACCCTTACTTCTCTCTGTCTCACTGCCCTCATCCCCAGCCAATCAATCAACAAAGACCATTGATTCTACTTCCAAAATACGTTGGAAAATGTACACACGTGTCTCATGTTTCTATCTGTTCTGTTAACACTTTAAACCACCATCACTTCTCATCACGTCCCTGGAATAACCTCCTATGGTCTTTGGCTTCCACTCTTGGTCTCTTCCATTCCTGGCCTCCATGCAAGCATGAGAGAGACTTTTTAAAATGCATCTGTCAGATCATGCCACTCCCCTGCTTAAACCTAACTTTTGCACCTGGAACAAAATACAAACTCTTTCTCCCGGGACAATAACGATTCGGTCTTTGCTTTCCTCTCCAATTTTGTGTCCCTCCACCCCGGTTCACTACTGGAATATATCAATCTCCTTCCAACTCATAGCCTCTATACTAGTTTTTCTTTTGGTCTGGGGTTCCCTCTCTCCCTGGTTTGACTACCCAATCAAAAGTAGCCACCCAATAGCTTACGAGCACCTCTCCTTGCCTTAAGGCTCTGTTCCATATTTCCCATCCATATTTTTCTTATTCATTTGTTTATTGGCCATCTTCTCTCACTGGAGCACAACGTATGTAAGGACAAGGGACCTTGTCTGGCTCACCGCTATGTCCTCAGAGCCTAGGACAGTACCTGGCACTCAGAAGGAGCTCAATAGATATTTGTTGAAGGAATGCATTAAAGAGTGTTACTACGGAAAAAAAAGATTACTAGTCTCCAATGTTGCAAGGGTCATGTTTAGCCTACTCTAGAGAACAGATTCTTTTTAAGAACGGGAGCACCTTGCTGAACTTGAATGCGAGTGGACACTTACTAAAACGCAAATGAGCTTTGTCTATTCATGACAGCCTCCCCGGCCAGACCTCTATCTGGAAACACTTTGGCAGTCTGGAGTTCCGGTGGTTCATAAATTGGAAAGTTCTTTTTAAAATTTTTGTTTTGTTTGGCTTTAAAAATGTTCTGTTGGTTTGCTAATCCAAGCTACTGTCCTCAGCCCAAAAGAAACAAGGTTTTGCTACACATATAGTGGCATGACGTTCCTCAGCTAACGAGTTATATTCACTCATTCAACAGTAAATGTTGACACCTATATGTGCCAAGTGACGAGAATGCAGAGCTGAGACATGACCTCTGTCCTCAGAGAGTGCCCAGTCCACTCATGGGGCACAGATGAATACATTCCAGAAGTAGTGGGTTAATGACATTACAAATGTGTGAACAGGGTTAGGTGGGAGGAGAGACCACAGAGATCTACTGTAGTCAAGGAAGCCTTGCGAACACTGTTTCAACATGCAATCTCATTTAACCTTCATTGTAATCATATGAAACAGGGATTTATTTTTTTTAGCCCCAATTTACAGACAAGGAAACTGAGGCCCAGAGAGAATAAATCCTTGGTTCAGGGTTATTCAATGATAAGTGGCCAGATCAGGACTCTAACTCAGTTCTTCTAACCAGGCGCTTTCCCTACCAGCAGCTGCCTCCAACAGTTGCACCCCAGGAAACTATTATCTGCTCCAGCCCTCCCTGGTGCCCCTGCGTGCCAGACGACAGTGGCCACCAGCTGCAGACCTGCAGGTGCTTGGGCACTACTGCAGGAAGAGTCCTCACTGCCCAACCCAGACATCCCTGCCACTGACCACCTGATAACCGACACCCACTCCCCCTGCTTCAGGGAGGGGCCGGCCTCCTTCTCTAGCAACCAGTCCAGAGAGTTGTTCAATGTTTTTACTGAGAATTCATTCTGTCCTGGGGACTAGGGGATTGGGGATGGGGAACTACAAAGATGATTGAAAAGTGGTCCCTGCCCTGGAAGAACTAATTACCTGTTGGGGAAGTTGGACATCTAACCCAATTGTGACACTATCATGTGCTAAGTGATTTCACGAGGATGAAACAGCTCCCAGGGGAGAACAGGCTGGAGTACAGGACTCAGCCTGGAGAAATCTAGGAAGGCTTCAAAGAGGAGGTGTAGGTGAATCCAAGCCTTGAAGAATGGTGAACATTTGCAAGACAGAGAAAGGTGAAAGATAGTCCAGGTGCACAGGGCAGAGTGTGGGCACAGGCACGATGGCTCTTCAGGGGCCTCCACAGGGATCCACTGGGACTTTCACATGGAGAAGAGACGGAGTCACATCCGTGTGAGCACATGGGGCAATGGAGGAGGAGAGGTGCTGGTATGAGGAGAGGGGCCCAAGTTGGTTCAGGATCAGGCAAGGCTGGGCTTGTGGCCCATGGGGCGGAGTGGACACCAAATTTTGAGGCTGGGGAATGCAGAAGGAATAAAATAAGGCCGAAGCTGAATGTCTCTCATGCACAAAAGGCTTTGTGATACCGACAGCCACATCAACGTCCCAGTCAGAAGAGATGGCGGGAGGACGTACGAGCACACAGCAGAGAAAGAAGACAGAAAGCAGCAAATTCCACCCCATGTCAGGAGCTTGCAGTCTGGCTAGAGAGATAAGATTTGGACACATGAAAAAATCAGCATGAAGGTGAGGCTGTCAGTGACAAGTGTCAGGGAGAAGCTTGTGCCATAGGCAGCTCATGTCCAGAGGAGAGCAGATATCTGGGGAAATTGAACAGATTCTTGGAGAAGACAATGGAATTCCCTGCGAATACAGGACTGCGTTAGAGAGGATTAGAAGAGGGAGCAGGGGTCCTCTGGGTGGTTGAAGAATAAATGGGCTTTGTTAGGGAAAGCTTCCTGGAGTGGGGGGCTCTTGCAGCCAGCTGGTCCAGCCCTGGATGTGTAAGCAGGCGCCCCTGGCCCCAAGTGGACAGGGTCTGTCTGAGACTCCAGCCCCCCTCAGGTGTTCACAGCCTTCTTCTGTCTGACCTGCTTTTCCCTCTCTCGTGCCCTGATTCAGACTGCTCAGCCCTGCTCCCTTGCCAATCTCAGTCTACCTCTTACCTTTCTGACCTGGTGCTTGAAGGTACTTCTGGATGCTGGCCTCAATTTGCCTAAAATTCCTATATGCCCCTTGGATACATGCACTTCTAGTCCCTCTGAATAGCCGCTCAGGCCCACCCAACCCAATCCCAGAACCCTGCCCTGCCCTTCCCGCCTGGCTTTATCCTGGTCCCCAGAAGGGGATGATGGGGCAGCACCCTGGTATGAACCGTCAAGGCAGGCCCAGTATGTAATTAATGAGAAGGTGCAGAGGGGGAGCCATGGAGAGGCTCTGAGATTTGCCCAGAGGCTCTGAGCTTTGCCCGGAAGCTCTGTCATCCTCGGATAAGCAGAAGTGATTGGACTGGGATGCCTGTGTCAAGGAAAGCCATCTCCGTGTCCTGAGAGCCCCCAAACCAGAGCTGTGGCTTTCCCAGCCTAAGCAGGCTGGGTTGAGAGTTAGTCATCACAGTTCTAATGTGGATTTAATTAGTCAATGAGGAATAAAACAGTCATTTGATTCCCCCGGGAGTGGTCGGGCTACAGAGAGGGGCAAGAATAGGGGCCCTAACAATGCCAGGCAAAAGAGACACACATGTGTACATGCGAACACATATAAACACACGTGTGTACATGCAAACACACAGACACAAATAAACACACAACCACACACTTATAAAACACAAGCGCACACACACACACCTGCACAAACGCAACCATCAACATACACCACACACTTGTACACACACACATGTGCACACACCGCTCCACGAAAAACCAATTTGTGGTTTAAATCCCTAGCACTAGAGTCAGAATTTCACAGGTGGCCCCTTCTCCTTTGCTGACTTCTGCACAGGAGGCCTTCGAGGAAGGGCCCTTTTCCTTCTGCACCATGCAAGTGGTGTTGTTTAGGCTCCCAGAAAGATTCTTTTTTTTAAGAGACAGGGTTTCAGTTTGTCAGTGAGGCTGGAGTACAGAGGTATGATCACAGCTTATTGGAACCTTGAACTCCTGGGCTCAAGCGATCCTTCCACCTCAGCCTCCTGAGTAGCTAAGACTATAGGAGTGCGCCACCACGGCCTGCTAATTTTTTTTTTTTTTTTGGTAGAGATGGGGTCTTGCTAGGTTGCTCAGGCTGGTCTCGAACTCCTGGGCTCAAGCCATCCTCCCAAAGTGCTGGGATTACAGGAGTGAGCCACCGTGCCCAGCCCCAGAAAGATTTAAGGCCATCTTCTACTAATGTCACCTGCCACTTAGTGGTGGTATGAATTGATCTCTGTTTATTCACAGCACATTTTCTTCTGCTAAGCAACATTAAGTTTGAATCAAAATATGTGACTACTATGTAATTATTCTTGGTGCGACTTCTCTTTTGTTGCATTTTTCTTGCTATTTATTTGCTCAGGAGTGGGCAGGGAGCATTTATCTCAAGAGAAAATCAGTCTGATAATGGTAAAGGGGCATTATCTTCCAGGGAAACCCTCAACCCACCTCCCCCCGAGCCCACTCTGGCTTATCCCAAGAAGCACTAAGCATCTCTTTGTAGAGGTTGCTCAACTGGGTGTCCACAACCCAATTTAGAGTCGGACATCCAGACATTTCCCAAAATATGCTTGGTCAAGTCCTTGCCTTTCTGGGCCTCACTTTCCTTCTAAGTGAAAGGGAGAAGATTAGACTATAGTTAAAGTAATCATGAGGTTGGGGTATACATTTCTGAGCAATAATCCAAACCAGAGGTTAGCAAACTGTTTCTGTGGAGGACCAGACAGTAAATGTTTCATGCTTTTCAGCTCATAGGTAGGGTCGGTTGCACCCCTTCAGCTCTGGCGTTCTTGCTTAAAAGCAACCACAGACAATTCGTAAACAAATGGGCACAGCTCTGTTCCAATAAAACTTTATTGACTAAAACAGGCATGGTTTGCCAACACCTGATTTAAACTATCACAAATTCCTTTCACTCTCCAGAGTGGCCATTCACTGGACGATGAATTACGTGGTCATCTTAATTAAAAGAGTTTCTCCATGGGTGGTTCTGGAAATCCCACATCAGAATTATCTGGAACAGGGAAAGTGTGTGCATATTAAACATGCAGATTCCAGGCTCCCCAACCCCGACCTACCAAATCAGAATCTTAGAGATGGGGCCTGGGAATCTGGAGGTTTAATGAGCTCTCCTCAGGTGATTCTGATACACACTGACATTTGCTTACTACTGGGTTGGATGAACTTAAAGATCCCTGCGAATCCAACATTTAAGGAAAGCCATCCTTGCTTTGGGAGGCTTTTTAGGATGGGGTATTGGGTCTTTCTCATGAACTGCATTTTAAACAATGTCCCTTCCCTACACCCATACGACTATCCCAAGTCAGGCACTAGGGTGAGGTGTGTGAGGCACCCAGGACACAGTATTTAAGGAGGCAGTAATTCTCGGGTCGGGCCACGAAAGGGCAGGGTCAGCACCTGAGAGTTCGTTCCTCCTTAAATGATGTTCCCTGGGCACCCCTTCTGCCTCGCCCCAGTCCTGGCCCTGGCCCTGGCCTCTGCATGCACACAGGTGCACACACTCGTTCATTCGCACACCAGCACATGCTCACGCCCCCACCGCCCATCACATATATGTATACTCACATATACAGAGCCAGCTTCGTGGGGTAGGAGCCCCTTCTGTAATCCTAATTCAAGGAATATGGACATCTTCTTGCCTGGACTATTGATTTATTTGAAATTCTCCTATCAGATAGTTATTCCTTCAAATCTTAGAAAAGTTTCTCTCTGACGTCATCTCCCAGAAAACCCAAGTATGCCTGGGGAAGGTCATACCTGAAATTTTATTTTATTTTTATTTATTTATTTTTTGGTTTTGTTTTTGTTTTTATGAGACAGAGTCTCACTCTGTTGCCCAGAGTAGAGTGCCGTGGCATCAACCTAGCTCACAGCAACCTCAAACTCCTGGGCTCAAGCCATCTGCCTGCCTCAGCCTCCTGAGTAGCTGAGACTACAGGTGTGCGCTACAACGCCCAGCTAATTTTTTATGTTTTTATTAGAGACGGGGTCTTGCTCTTGCTCAGGCTCATCTTGAACTCCTGAGCTCAAGCAATCCTCCCACCTCAGCTTCCTAGAGGGTGAGGATTACAGGCATGAGCCATTGCACCTGGCCCATGCCTAAAATTTTAGTATCTCTCTAAACTAATGTTAGCCAACCTCAAGGGCCATGGGAATAAAAAAAGATGGAAGAAAAGAGACAAGGCAGTCATTCAACGAGCATTTATTGAGCATTTGCTGTGTGCCAAACACTGGCCTAGGAGCTAGAAAAAAGAGCAAAAGCTAACATTTATGGTAGAGTCATAGTTAAGAACTTTCTGAACCTTCTAGGTAAGGTGGGTAGCACAAAAATAATTATCGTCCCTACTTTCCATCTGAGGAAGCCAACACTCTGGCAGGTGAAGAGACTGGGCCCTGCTAATGTGCCCCTCCACCCAATCTCCTGTGGTGGCGTTTTCCCTCCTGGCCCATTTGGGCTTCCAGTCATAACTCCAGGGGAGCCGAAGGTGCTTCTCCAACCAGTTGCCAGCCTGACTTAGCAGCAGAAGCCTTCATAAAATACAGCACATAGAGTGCAAAGGTGACCTGTTTTTTCCTTGCTCTCTGAGTTTTATCGCTGCTGACATTTCCATATTTGTGGCATTTGATTATGTATTAGGCATTTAAGATGCGTTTATATTAAATAATATTAACCTTTTTAGAGGGACCACTTTTAAAGCGGTCATCCTTGCCTGCTTAAAATGCAACTCTGAGTGTTACACCTGTAATTCTAGCAGCCGGAGTTAATGAATCAAAGCTATGAAAGGCAGGAGTGTGTGGGAGGTGGGTGGAAAGGGGAGTGTGCATTTTGCTAACAAATGACCTGCAGAAAAATATCATCCAAGTGTCACCGCTGCCAAATTTGGCTCTATCTCTTGTTGCCATAGCTAAAACGATGTCAAAGACTCACAGCTCCTACCCTCCTGGGATGTCGGGAGCTGGGGAGGCTCACAGCCTTGGCTTTGTACAAGATCAGAAAGAGGAGGCAGCCCCAGAGAGACAACTTCGCCCACACTCAGAAGACACCGCCTGGCACAAGGGAACAAAAGGGTCCCTACCTCTCTGAACGCAAGACACTATGTTGGGCCCTTTCTGTGCACTGCTCTCTCCAATTCCGTCTTTGCAGAGATGCCAAAGTGGCCTCTTAAAATATTAATTGTACCCTCTGAGTGAACTTCTCCAAAAGGCTATCAGAGGTCAGCAAACTATGGCCCATGGGCCCAATACAGCTCCGTCTGTCTTTGTCAATAAAGTTTTATTGGAACACAACCATGCCAGCTCATTTACATATCGCCAATGGCTGCTTTTGCTCTACAACAGGACAGCTGAGTATAACTTACAGACCCCAAACCAAAAATATTTGCAGAAAAAGTTTGCTGACCCCAGACCTATAGGATTGAAACTTCAGTCCACTGCACATGAAATCCAAGGTCTTGCGGGTGAACCCCACCTCCCCCCAACACCCTGTGCTCTGTCCCAGTGCTTCTCGACCTTTTCTTCATTATGCCCCTGCAGAAGCTTTATTTTTTCTTCTTCTTTTTTTAATTTGTAAAATTTGTATTGTGGTAAAAAAAAAAATGACTTAAAATTTGCCATCTTAACCACTTCTAAGTGTGCAGTTCAGTAGTGTTAAATATATGCACACTGTTGTGCAACCAGCCTCCCGGACTTTTTCGTCATCCCAAGCTGAACCTCTGTACCCATTAAACAGCTTCCTGCTGCCCCTCCCTCCAGCCCCTGTTTCTTTGAATCTCCCTCCACTTCCTGTCTCTATGAATCCAACTACTCTAGATCCCTCACATAAGGCACTCAATCACACAGTAGTTTTCTTTCTATGACTGGTTTATTTCACTTAGAGTTCTTTTATTATTATTATTTTACATTATTTCTTTTTATTGCAAAATAAAAATAAATATTATTTCAAAATACTAAGGGGGTGCAAGTGTTTTTGTAACTTGGATAGCTTGTATAATGCTTAAGGCAGGGCTTTTGATGCACCCATCACCAGGATGGTGTTCATTGTACCCAACAGGTAAGATTTTATCCCACACCTGCCCTCCTGCCCTCCCCTGTTCTTGGTTTTTCATGGCCTTTGTATCACTTTGTGCCTGTGTATACCCATCTATTAGCTCCCACTTATAAGTGAGAACATACAGTGTTTGGTTTTCCATTCCCGAGATATTTCACTTGGGACGATGGTCTCCAGTTCCCTCCATGTTGCTGCAAATGACATTATTTCATTCCTTTTTATGGCTGAGTCGTACTCCATGGTATATACATATATGCCACATTTTCTTTATCCACTCATGAATTGAAAGGCACTTAGGTTGATTCCCCATCTTTGCAATTGGCAATTGTGCTGCAAAGAGTAGTGTTCTTGAGGTTCATTCACATTGCAGCCTTTTTAGACATTTTTTTCCTCTTATCCACCCAAGAAATTTTAACATCACAGATATACTACATATCTGTTTGTGTACTGTGACCCTTTGGAAACTCACAAACCATTGAACTATCTAAGATCTTTTGCCCTTCACCAAAAAAAACAATTTTTGTCCTGGTAGCAGTTATCCCCCCTATTGAGAATGTACGCTTTGGCCCTACCATCTGTGGCCATCGCTGCACCCACATACTTGCTCCTTCTTACCTCTGTGATTTGCATGCTGTTGCATCTGCCTAGAATCACCCCTCATTTCTTCAAAACCCCAGCTGGATATAACCTCCTCTAGGAGCCACCCTGACTCTCCCACTTACACCCTTCCTCCTTCCAGCCCAGTGCTATCCTCTTATCCCAGGATGCGGCAGTCTCCCCTGTCTCGCCCGTGAGATCCCAACGGAAAGGAACATCTCCATTCTCTTTGCCCAGCACAGGGCCAGGGGCAGAGCAGACACCTAATAAATGTTTGCCAAATGAATTAGCTCATTACATCTTCACAAGAATGTTGAAAGCCCCTTGGAATAGCTGAGGAAACTGAGGCTCAGAGAAGTAAAGAAATCTGCCCTCGTCACATGGCTCGGAGGAAGCAGGGCAAGGACTCTGGGGTCAGACCACTGAGGTTACAACCCGGGTTCTGTCATTACTATTGCATGCCTTCGGGCAGCAACACTCCCAAGAGCCTCGGTTTCCACCGAAGTGGCCCAGGCAGGACTCAACGAATGACAGCCATTATTAACCTATTCATCGGTGGAGCTGGGATTTGAACCTAGGTCTCTTGGACTGCAGAGTCCAACCTCACTGGAGTACCAATGTGCTCCTGTGCAGCGGAGATTGAGTAGGGGCCCGGCAGACACCCTGGGGCCACTGTCTCCCACAGCCCTCTGCGAGGGGCCCATTCCCCTCGGGAGCACAAAGCCGGCACCAGACAGTGCTCAGAGAGCCCAAATTAGAAGAAAGAGAGCTGGAAATTCTCAGGAGATATTTCCATCCAGCCCAGGCAGCCCGATGAATCACCCTCCTTTGCTCTAGGAATATTTCTGTCTCGAGAACCGAGGCCGTTTGTGTCACTCAACTTTCCCGGCTTCTCCGTGCTGGGAGCACACTGACAGTCCTGACCCTCCGGTTCCTTTCTGTCTCAGCCAGTAGAAGCCCCACTGCCATCTGTCTGGCGGGCTACACCGCAGTCAGGTGGGCCCGGCTTTGCAGACTCAATCGGATGCTAGCCCAGGAGAGAGAGAGAGGGTGGCTCTGACAGAACCACGGGGAACGCGGATCACTGCCGCACACAGCAGCCTTGAGCAGCTGTTTAACCTCTCTGGGCCTCGCCATCTTCATCTGAAGAGTGGGGCCGATGATGCCGTCCCCACACAGCTGCTGTGAGGAGCAGCGGGGACCGGGGCTCTCTGCAAACCTCTTGCACACAGCAGCTGCTCATCCATGTCAGCCCTTCCCTGGGACCCGGGAAAGGGTGAGGAGGGTGAGACAGTCGCTCAGGTAGGAAATGTAAGGGGTTCGCCAAAAATTTCAGGAACTAAGACATGTAATATTTTCATGGAGTAGTTTTTAAAAATTTAAAATTAATGTCCAAAAATAGGATGAACATGATCCAAATTTAAAACAAAGACAGGATCAGTATCGGCGAACAAGCAGCGGATCTAGGAGGCAGATCCAGGTCTGTGACTCTCCGAGACCACTCCCACCCCACCCCTGCCCCGCACTCCTGTACAGGGGGTGGCACAGCCCAGTGCAGGGACAAGGGAGAGGGGGCATTGCGAGAGGAGACTAGTCTCAAGGTTTGGGGGGCATGGTGAAATACCAGGAGGGCTCCAGGGCAGACGCCAGGAAAGAAACTGCTAGCTGGGGCTTGGCCACACCCGAGACCTGCCCCTGGAAATCCCATGCTCAGGCAGCTCTGAGCCAACGGGAAGCCGCATTACTGCCACCATTGCTGTGTTCTCTGACTGCTGGTATCCCCAGACTTCTGCCTCTGGCTTTCCGGGGAGCCCCCTCCCTCCTGTGGGCGCCAGCTCGCTGATTCCCAGTTCCCACCAGCCTGGATTCCAGTCCTGTCCCTGATCCTGCCCCGGGGATCTTTTCCCACTGAAGGTCCACCCTGCCCATCTCCCCACCGCCGCTAGGTCAAGTCCGCATGGCATGTCTGGTACGCAGGGCTCATCATGATCGGCCTGCAACCTGTGATTCTACCGTCTCTCTCTCTCCACCCTGCACGCTCAACTCTGCCGCAGCAAACTCATGCTGGCTGGTCCCAGAACATCCTTGGCACCATTGTGCCTCAGTGCTTTAGCTCAGGCCTCTCCCTCTACCTTCTTCCTATTCTCCTGTCAAATTCTTACTCAGCCCTCCATGCCTCACTCGAATGTCACTTCCACTCAGAGAAGACTCTGTGACTTAGTCCCTCCCCCTTCTGTGAATCTATTATTTCTGTGCCGCATTTGTGCGTGTCTGGGATGGGGGCTGGAAGGCTGAACTGTGAGGTCCTTGAGTTTAGGGACTGAATCTTAGTCATCTTTATAGCCTCAAGTCCTAACATGGCATCGGTGCTCCTTAAGTGATCGATGATTCTGATCTCAAACATCCTCACGTTCATGCATATGCCTCTCAGCTGCAGCACCCTCTTTTGCTCGGACCTGCTTCTGCCACCCCTTTGGTGACCCTGCTGGTAGCCACAGGGAATGGCTCTTTCCCTTGGCAGCCCCTCAGAAGAACAGGTTCTCCTGTCTGTCCACCATGCTTACGAATTCACTGCCCACCCTTGCACCTCCTAAGATTCAGCCTACAGTGGTAGAAAATGCCTAGACGTTGAAGTCCATCATATTTGGCTTTAAAACCCGTCTCCCACGCTTAATGATCTCTGTTACATTGCCTGTGCTGCTTAGATTATCTAAAGCACAGTTTCTTCAGTCCAAAATGAGACTAAGCTTTCCCATCCACTGTTTTGTGAGAACGAGCTTGAATGGAATGTGTGTAAATTTCCTTACACGTAGTAGGTGTTCCAGCAATTCTAGCTTTCATTAAAGCTGTAGCTTTGGTTTTCCTTTTAGCTGGAACAAGGTATGTCCATCATTATGCTCTCAGTTTATTTTCAGCTGTCAGTGGACCGGGTGCATCTCATTTCTGGGGGATTTTAAGTGCCTGACAATTATCATTTTACCTGGACGCTAGTGCTGATATTAGCCTAAACGCTTGCATTTATATTTTCCCATTGCTGCGTTCTGACAATTTAATGTACAAAGGGATAATAGACCTGTCTCTTTTGAATCCAGCTGCCAGCCTTGGCTCTCATTACACTGGTTTGCAGACTCTGAGAACCGGCAAATAACTGGTGGGCTCGTCAGCCCCAAGTTTTCAAAGTGATGAGTCAATCCTGACTTACTGTTATTGTCTCCTAATAGTTTACACTGTATTATTCCGTAATTACTCCGTGAATCACGCTGACAGCTTGCATGTTTGCAGTTTGCCTGAGTTATTCCTCCATCTTCCGCTGAAAGTATCGTCAGTCTTGTGCTGGCCTGCAGGAAGGCTATCCCTGTCACCTGTCGAGTACACAGGACCCTTTGTCAGTCCTTGTCGGAAGAGGATGACACACGAGCCATCATGGTCTGGGGTTGGGTTTCTCATCTTGGAAGGAGAAGCAGTTGCTTGCATTCTAAATGACCTCTGCCAATTATTCTGCCCATCTCCCCTCTGAAGATACCAACAATCCTCCCTTTCTGTAAGAATTCCCCCTTTGGTTAAACTTCCTCTCAACTTTGGGATTGCACATTACTGATGGGCTCTATTGGGGACAGGGTAGATGACTGTGTCATCAGAAGACAGTTGGTCAGAGCTGTGAGCCAGCTCAATAGCCAGGTTTTCTATCTTTCAGGGCCTTCTTACCATATCCGCAGCCCCTGCAGAGGGAAGCAGGACAAGAGGAGGGAAACGGCGTCATACCATGGAAATGCATGAGCGTTAGGAGCAGGCAGACCTGAGTTTGAAGCCCATGAATGCTCCTCACTCCTTTAGTGGCCTTCCTCCCCTCTCTGAGTCTCAGTTTCATCATCTGTGAAATGGGCACATTAACACCTCTCTTATGAGGCACTGAGGCTGAGGCTGATGCTCCCTCCTCCAAGCTTATTTTGGAATATGCAAAGGTCATGAGGCCCCCTTTGGGGACATGTAGATTCTAGAAGTCCTTAGCATTTCAAATTCAGTGCCCTGAAACAAGGATTCTCCTGCTTAGGGGATTAGAAAAATAGTTGTGCTTCTCAAACACTTAATTTTAAACTTAGAGCCACTGATCAGCCCCCTTTTCCAGTCCCTTCCTGGGGCATTGAATATGTCCATTCTGCAGCCCCAGGCTGAAGAAAGAGTTTGTTGTGCCAACACCACCGGAGAGGCATCTTCCTCACAAACTGGCTTTTTGTTTAAGGAGCAGCTCCAGTCCAGGGCTCTAGGAAAAGACTTTCCAAATTGTCAGAAATGATGCATCAGTGTGCAAAATGCAAATGTGCCCCTGGCAGGACAGGAGCCTTTATACCCATAATCCTCCTCTTTCCTCCCCTCCCCCAGCAGCCCATAGGCAAAGCCAAATGGTTTCTTATATTAATAACATGCAACAGCAGAAACTCTTTAACTGCTTTTTAACGTTTTTTTGGTCCTTAACATTGTTTATTTATTATAATAAAGTCTATTTTATCATGAAAGGAATATGTACTCGCTGTATTTCAAAAAACACAGAGAAATAGAAAAAAAAGGGAAAAATTTCCCACTGCCATACAACCAAAAAAGACCTACTTTAAACTTCGTGGTATATTTTCTTGCTGTTATTCTGTTGAGTCAAGATACGTTTACTTATTTATAATTCTGCATAAACAATTTTGATTTTTGCTCTTTTCCCCTTCTTAGTTTAATATACAAAGTCTCCTCTTTGTAATAACTCTCTGATATTATTTTAAATGGCTGCATGATTTCCCATGGCCCCTGCAATCATTATGTTAAAATTGAACATCTGGGTTGTGTCCATTTATTTTATAGTATAAATAAGGCCCTGATAAGCACCTCTAGGCATGAAACTTCCTCCACATTTCAAATTGTTTTCTGAGAAAATTACTTGGTCAAATGAAATGAATATTTTTCATGTCTCCTGATCTATATCACCAAATTGCTTCTTTGAGTATTTCACTTTTTAAAAAACAAACAAAGGAAGGGCCATGAAGAAGGATGACAAGTCTCCAGTCACCCTGCCGTAGTGGCATTCCCCAAGGCCAGCCCCTTCCTCAGGAGGCAGTGGGCACTGGGAGATCAAAGACTGGTTATTGGAGATTGAACAGGCTACCTATAGATAATGAGATAGATCGAGACCTATAAGGCCACAAAAATTCAGTGAGGGAAGTTCTCTCCTGTGCATTTTTCTGTAAGTTCTGCATGAATCTGAGAACCGAGGAGAGGAAACAAGAGCCAGAGAAAATTATTTAAAGTGGTGGTATCCAACAGAATAGCCACTAGCCACATGTGGCACTTGAGCATTTGAAGTGTGACTAATCTGAATTAAGATTTGCTGTGGCCAGGTACGATGGCTCACACCTGCATCTCAGCACTTTGGGAGGCCAAGGAGGTGGGACCCCTTAGGGTCAAGAGTTCTAGAGCAACACATCTGAGCAACACAGGGAGACCCCGTCTTCACAAAAAATAAAAAAAAATAGCCAGGTGTGATGGCACCTGCCTGTAAGCCCAGCTAATCAGGAGGCTGAGGCGGGAGGACTGCTTGAGTTCTGGAGTTCAAGGCTGCGGTGAGCTATGATCTCGCACCACTGCACTCTAGCCTGGGTAACAGAGCAAGATCTCATTTCAAAAAAAAAGATATGCTGTACTGATAGAACAAACACACCAGATTTCTAAGACTTAATACCAAAACATAAAAAATAAAAATGTACAGTGTCCCAGTGATTATTGGTATGTTTATTACACATTGAAATGATAATATTTATATTGGGTTGGATAAAATATATTTTGAAAATTAATTTCACTCGTTTCTTTTTACTTTTTTAAAAATAGGGTCTCTAGAAAATGTGAAATTGCATGTGTGTCTCACCCTATTCCTACTGGACAGTGCTGGTGGCAAGTGGCTCTAACACTGGCCTCCCTGTAGCAGGAAGGGAGTCAGAGGCCAAGGTGGGCCTCCTCACACCAAGGGGCTTATGGAATGTAGGTGCTGCTGGTCAACAGGGCATCATCGTTTAGTGGTACAGAATCCTCCGCCGGGAAAACAGAAGCTTTTAACCCTCACTGTGCATCAGAATCACCTGATGAGCTTTTAAAAAAATCACCAATGTTCTACGTTCCGTGTCCCAGAGACTCTGAGTCCGTTGGCCCAGGAAAGGGCATGATGTCCTAATTCAAAATTCTCCACGTGATCTTCGCATGCAGACGAAGTTAAGAACTGCTGTTCTCGTGGCAGTTGCCTAGTCTGGATCCTGGCTCTATCCGCTGCTAGCAGGATGACTTGGAGCAGTTTCCAAATCTTTCTAAACCTCTATTTTCTCATCTGTAGAATACGGACAACAATAAGGTTGATGAAAGAACTAAATGACATCATCCATGTAGAAGGACCTAGCATACTGTCCGATATACAAAAAATGCATAATGAACATTAGCTACTCCTTTTAACATAATGGGTTATGGATTACTGCTATGTGGCATAACAAAAGGCTATCTTTAATTCATGAGTCAATACAGACCTGTGCAGGAGTGCAGACCAAAAAAGGTGGCAAATAAAATCTGTGCCTGCTTTCATCTTTGTCTTTCAGTTCAGTGCCTTTGCGCTTCAGAAACTAATTATCCAGAAGAAACTGAGGCAGCACCCAGCAGAGTAAACAGGAAATAGCTGCAATTTAAAAAGTGTGAAATAGCTGTGCTTTTAAAAGCAAAAGCAAATAGACTAAAAATTCTGACTCCACCTGCTGTGTAGCCTTGAATGAACATCTTAACCTCTCTGAGCCTTGGATTCCTTATCTAGACAATGATCATAATAGTGTCCACCTTAACAGCATTGTCTAAAGGATGACACGAGACAACCTATCAAACACACCCAGCACAATACCTAGAACTTAATGGGAATTCAACTAATGTTTGTATCTCCTCTCTGGTTTCTGTCCTGAACTGCCTGTGAACGAGCTCTGGGCAAGTCACAGATGCTCTCTAGACCTCAGGATCCTCATTGATAGAATGAAGATGTCAGTTTCACAGGATGACTATCCTTGTGAGTCAATCCTTGTGAAATAGAATATGCCTAACCGCCAAGAAGGAAAAATCTGACAATGCAGAGAAAGGAACAGAGGCAGCAAGAACATGGGATGCAGGAAAGGGCAGCAGCAAAGACAGGCAGAAAGGGCGTTGGAAGGGCATGGACTTAGGGTCATGTGGAGAGGTCTGCATGCCAGTGCAGCCTCCTATCAGTAGCTGTGTGGTCCGGTCCAATAATGGGATTCCATGGGCTGCAGTTTCCTTGTCTGTAGAATGAAGAGAATAGAACTGAGCCTGGGGGTGTCAGGAGGACTCACTGTGGTGAGCGTCTGTGTACGGGGTCTGGTTCGATAAATACAACCTTTGTTCTTCTGAGCCTGCTTTGTCACCACCTCTGTGGGATGCTGGTCCCCAAGGCCCTCCCCTCAGGCCTGCCAGACCACAGAGGCCCAGCCACTTGTGAAGGCAAAGTGAGCTGGGAAAATAGGAAGGAGTAGTTGTCTAGCTCCAGACGCCCCTCCCAGCAGACTCACCAAGCGGGTGGGGGTGAAAGGTACGGTCAACCTAAGTGCCTCGGCCCCAGGAAGAGAGGGTTCCTCCTCTCAGAATGAGTGGTGCTGATTTCAGCAGGAGGGGACTGTGGCTCATAACCTTGGAGATATGGTCATGTGGACCCACCACTGTTATGTTTCACAGATTAAGAATAAATACATAAAAACAGAAGAGAGGAAAAGTAACTGACCTCAGGCCACAAAGCAACCCAAATGCAGAGCCATGGTGAGAACCCAGCCCCCTTTCCTACTAGCACAGGCAGGAGCTCTAGGAACACACCTTCATGTCTGAACCACAGTGGGTGAGAGGTCGGTACCTTCCCCTCTTGCACCAAGTATGTTTTTCTTTCTCACTGCTGAAGCCACTTCCTTCCTGGGAGTAGACAACAGGTGCAATCACCTGTGTGAGTATGGGTCTTGACAGTTTCTCAGACTTATCACTTCTGATCCTCACAAATCCGCAAGGCCATGATGACAATCACCATGGTGAAGGTGAAAAGAATGGAACTAAGTAGCTTGCCTAAGGTCAGGGGACAGCTGTCAAGGACAGAACCAAGGCTTGGACTTCTTCCAAGCTTGTATGTGAAGTGTGAATACTCCTTAGAGAGGTCACATGGTACCAACTAAGACATAAGTGGATACGATATGGGAACTTGTACTAGCAGCTGGGATATCTTGACTTTGTGATGACTTTAACCTTAGCCAAGCTACTTCTGAAATTTTGGGGCCTTAATTTTCTCATTTGTAAAATGGGAAGTCAGACCGGTTGTGACTCTGAGTCTGGGTCCTCCACCCATTAGCTCAGGCCTCCTTATCCCCTGCAGGCTGCTATCCCATTAAGCGAACATCTTTGTAACTAATGAACTTCTCAGCCAAGAAGGAACTGACAGTCTAATCACACTAATGGCTACCACTTTGTAAGCACTTAGTGTCTCTTTATGCATATATGTATCCCTGGTCCTAAAATATCCTGCAAAGTGAGCCCTAATACCTCCATTTCACTGATAAAAAAGTTGAGACCCCGAGAGAGTAAGGGATTTTCCCACCATCACACCACAGGTAAGTGATACACTAGGGTTCAAACCTACAGCTATTCTATCAACTACTCCACGCTGCCTTTGACCTTTCAACCTAAACAATCCTGCCACTATTTTCCCTTGGGTGCTGAGCTTTTTACTGCCTCTTGTAGAAATGGATTCTCAAACAAAGAAAGCTTTTGGCTAGTCAGCCAAGGTTCCACCCAGATTTTCCAGCAGAATCATCCCCAATTCCAGGAAAGGGAAAAATACAGCAAGAGGAAAAAGGTGTTTGAAAACATTCAGATTCACATAATCACTATATTTAGCAGGGTGTCCCCTGGAGACTAATTTAATCTATACATATATATATGTATATGTGTATGTATATATAGTAACCGGTTAGTATCACAAGATTTGCTGAATCTCTATTTTAAAAACCTCATAAACAACAACTGTGCTGAAGAAAGAATAAAGCGGAGATAAAGGTTTTATTTTTTAGCTCATTGGCCTGATTTTTCTTGCTACATGAAAAAGGGGAGACAGGAAGCAAAAGAGAGAGAATGAGAAGAAATCCCAGGGGAGGGCAATTTAAAAGTTCTTTAAAGGCTGGGAGAAGGAGAAAGCAAGATTGCATGTGCCCCCTGAAGAGGCGGTGTCTCAATCGTAGAAACTTGGTCACCAGAAGCAGAGATATCGCAGATGGGGGGGAGCATTAATATCTACAGCAGCCTGAGGATGTAGACAGAGAGGGAGGAAGTGTGATGACCATCCAACTCCCTCAGAATCCCGGGTGGCTTCAATCCAGCTCAGGGTTCTCAACTCAACCCGGCTACCTTCACCAGCCCAGTGTCTCTGTCAGCACCACGGACAGCGCCCCCTCCATTTCTCCGCTGTTGCCTGAACCCAGATTTAACTCACTGTGCCCGCAACAACCACGGGCTTTTTGTAACATGGCAAATGTCACTTCAAGGAGCTTTTCTTCAACTCAGGGCTCACTTCCTTTGGTTACCCTCTGCATCAGTTTCCTAGGACATCTGTAACAAAGTATTACAAACTGAGAGGCTTGAAACAACGTAAATGTATTCTCCCACAGTATTCTCCCATAGTTCTAGAAATCTAAAATCAAGGTGTCAGCAGGGTCATATCTCCTCTAAAGGCCCTAAGGAAGAAATAATTGCTTCCTTCCTTGCTTCTGGTGGTTGCCAGCCGTCCTCGGTGTTTCTTGACCTGCAGTTGCATCACTCAAATCTCTGCCCCGCCCCCGCCCCCTGTCACATGGCCTTCTTCCCTGTGTGTCTCCAAATCTCTCTCCTCTTATAAGGAAAACAGTCATTAGGTCCTACCCTAATCCGATATGACTTTATCTTACCTTGACTACATCTGCAAAGACCCTATTTACAAATAAGGTCACATTCACAGGTACTGGAAGTTAGGACTTCAACATATCCTTCCAGGAAACACAATCCAACCCATGACACCCCCAGCATTGCCTCGGTCTGGAGTAGGGGTTTCTTCTAATGAACTGCCTGTACTTCTACAGCATTACTTTGAAGATCAGTGTCCTTTACTTTCCATGTCTTCTATTATCTTGAGCTCTTGCAGGGTGGAGAATTAGTCTCATTCATTCTGGCATTCCCAGCACAGTGCAGAGCACATGGTAGGTGGACAGTCCATTTTGTGTGGTTAATCAAACAAATTATAAGTAAATAAATGCATTTCTTGGATTTTCATGGACCTAACACATATAGCAGATAACCGCTGTGAATTTATGACTATCCAAAGGTCCTAATCGTACAATGTACAGGGTGCTGTGCTGAGCATTTTGGCTGCAACAGAGACTAGGAAGCCATCCTGACCCTTACCTTAGAAAATGTGCTGAGTACTTTGAGAATCAATGGAAGGAGAGATTTCTAGTCTAGAGAGTCAGGGGAGGCTTCGTAAAGAATATGCGACTTTAGTGGGACCCTGAAGAAATGGGAAGATAATTGGACAGGAAGTTGATGGATATTCTGGGAGTGAGTAACCATATGGTCAGAAGTATGGTGAGGGATCGAGGGTGATGCATGGGGAAATGAGGAGTTGGCTTTTTGGTTGGGAGAAAGCTCCCTGTTGAATAGCACTGGGAGGCGAGTTTGAGAGAGATTGACAGATGACTGGAAAAATGCCCGACTCGTCAACTAAGAGGTCTAGGCTTTATTGTGTAGACAACAAGGAAACACAGGGAAGCACATGTTGGATTGGGCACACACTTGGAAGATGCCTTTAAAAGCTAAAGTTTGTTGGGATGGGTCTGGCAGAAGGAAATGGAATCTGCACTGAGCGGTGTTGGCGACAGGGAAGAAAGGAGCAAGGTGACAGAGATGGAGGAAGAATTGTCAAGACTCAGCAATTGACTAATTGTGGGAAAGGGGACAAGGCAGCAAGAGCGAGGAAACTGTGCTCAAAGTCCTTACGGACACTGATGGAGACACCAGGAGGCCGTTATCCCCTTTTATAACAGGGGAAACGTTGATCAGCAATTCCCCAGGCCCTCCCCTGCTCTGGGAGCTGCTGCCTTCCCTCCGGGGGAAGGGATGTTTGGGTTGAGAAGTGCATACTCAGCAGCAGCCTCACGTCTACAGAGAGCTGAGCGCTCGCTTTGGGTCAGGCTCGGCGATAAATGCTTTCCACACGGCTGCCCGCAGAACTCTCATGACAAGCCATGGAGGCAGATGTTATTTTCTCCATTTTACAAGTGAAAAAGTTGAGGCTCAGAGAGGTTAAATAAATTGTCCAACATTAGTCAGGAAGCAATTTACTCAACTCCCGTGTTTGTAAACCTTAGCAGTGAGGGATAGTGGAAAAAACATGAACCGGGAATCATGCAGCGTAGAGTTGCAATGCTACTCTCCCAACTGTAGCTCTCTGACACTTTTCAAGCTAATGGCTTCCATTTCCCTCCTGTGAAGTGGGTGTGATGATACCTGCTCTGTTTACCTTTTCGGGCTGCACTGGTGAACACCGAAATGGCATGACGTATTTGAAATTGTTCTGTAAGTTGCGAGATGCTGCAGGAAGGCACAGCAGACACAATTCTCTGAAATGACCACAGCATATCCTGCTGCTGAGAGTTAGAAAACTTGCTCTGTGATCTTGGCCAAGTTTTTCAACCACTCTGGATCTCAATTTTCTTATCTACACAAGAAGGGCTCTCCTGAGGATTAAGTAAGACAAAAAAAACCAGAATTTATAATGTTCTCTACATGTCTGCTTTTCCTTGTTTTTCCCATCTTGGAAATGGATCATCCCCAGCAATGATATTACCATGCCCCCAACTGCACAGACCTAAAACCTGGCAGTCATAACTGACACCTACCTTTCCCTGATGCATCCCCTCCTTCATCAAATCTTATCCATTCTACCACCAAAATATAGCTCAAGTCTCTCCCCATCACTGCTGCCTCACCTTCAGTCCAATCTGTCATATCCTTTGCCTGGACTATGGCCATGGCCTCCTACTCATACTGACTTGCCCCTCTGTCCTCCATCCAGAAGTCAAAGCAACCTTTTACAAACACAAGCGTAAGCATAACACTATCCTACTTAAAACTCTTTCATAGCCACCCATCACTCTTGAAATCAATTTCTAAATTCTTCCCACCCCCAGGACCCTGGGGTCTGGGTAGTGACTGCCTTCCCATCTGGCCCTCGGGCTGTTCTCTGCTCACATTCTCCACACTTCAGCCAGCCTGGCCTTCTCTTGGTTCCTCTGAACACCGCTGTCCTTCCTGCCCCAAGACCTCTGTACAAGCTATTCTCTACCCCATGTTCTCTACCCAGCAACTCCTGTTCAGCCTTCAGGTGCCAGCTTCAAAGTCATCTCCTCCACAGAGTCTTCCCTCACTACCCCACACTAGTTTAGGTCACCTTGTGATGTGCTCTCTGACATCCTTACTCTCTTTTTCCCCAGAAGTTATCGCAGATTCATTTATTCATTTATTGAATCATTTGTGGGAACATCTGTGAAAACATCTCTTTAATTTCTGTTTTCTCCAATGGACTGTGAGTTTCATGAAGAAGGATCTAGTTTTGTTCATTGGTTGGTTGATTGGTTGGTTTGTTTGCTGTGGCATTTCCAGTGTCCAAGCCCTAATAGGTACGCCCAACCATGGAAAGAGTGTCAGATGAAAGCACGGAGCACAGAGCCTGGAATGAAGTCAGCATTCAGCCCGTGTTCATCTCTCTCCTCCTCTCCCTCCACCGTGGCTCTGGGCCAGGTTGGGATGCCAGGCTGTCAGGGACAATGGTAGGTTATGTCACATCTCTTTTCAGGGTGGCTCTCTTCTGATATTCCTGGCTACTGGAGTGAGGAGGGCAGCAGGAAGGCCCGAACCCCGGGGAATGATTAGCATCACCTTCATTTCTCCTTTCCCCTGGCTTTCTTCTCTGGGGCACAGGGAGAAGCAGCCTTTGTGCTGTTGAGAACGCTGTTAGAACCAATCCCGGGGCTCCTCTCTTAATGAGGGGAGCCAACCATCGGAGTATGTCAGGAGATGTTGAGACGAGAGCATGAATATCTCAATGGAAAGCTATTTGGGGAAGCACTGGGCACCCAGGCTTGATGTCTTGATTCTATACACACAGCTCCAGGCAGAGTAGGCAACCCCTCCCCTCCCAGCCCTCTGGGCCAGAATACAATGACCCTCCCCCCATATTTGCATGGTTCTGTCACCTTCTTTATCCTGCAGAGGCCACCAGGCAGGCAGTTCATGGAGTTAGGAGTAAATCACAGCGATAGCTGTCAGACCAGCAACCCTGGACTGTTACCCCATTCACCTGATGTGGAAACTGGGGCCTGCGGAGTCGAGCTGCTCAGTGACAATGCACAGAGACTTAATCATGGGGAAAACCCTTGCTCTGTCCACAGCCTTGTTCTGCTTGCTGAAATAGTAACATCCACTGCAAAGACTAAATGTATGGGATGAGGTCTTCTTTGAGGGAAAATGAAGTGTTTGGTTTAATGACAAAAGGACACCAAACCTCTCAGAAGTTCCCACTCTTCTCTGCAAGAGAAGATTAACACAGGAGGACCCAGTTCACCATTGAGACCTTTTCTGTACCCAAATTCCCACAGCCCTTACAATCCACCTCTAACCTGTAGTCTCACTCTGAATGACAGATGGCTTTTGACTTTTTAATGAGGCATAATGCACACAGAAGACAGCACACTGCTTATTGAATTCTCACAAAGTGAACACGTTCAAGTCATCAACGCCCAAATCAAGAACGAGAACAGTCCCAGCACCAATGGAACACCATGCTTGTTTCCAGTTACTACCGCCGCCAACTCTACCTGCTCTCCTGACTTGTGATAGCGCAGATTAGTTTTGTCTGCTGTTTTAGTACTTCACATACAGATGGAATCATATAGGACATACACTTTTGTGTCTGGCTTCTTTCACACAACATCAGATTTTTGAGACCTCCATATTGTTGCCTAGAGTTGTGGATCATTCATGTTCACCGTTGTGTAGTACTCTACTGTATGAACACACTGCAATTGACTCATTCATTCTACGTGGAAGGTCATCTTGGCAGTTCCAGTCTGCAGCTACTAGGAGCAGTGCTGCTGTGAATATTCTTATACAAGCTTTTGGTGAACATATGTATCCGTTTCTGTTGAGTGTATACCTGGGAGTGAAATGGCTATGTCATAGGGTAGCCATATGTTTAGCTTTAGCAAATGCTGCCGGTTTTCCAAAACACTTATACTAATTGGCACTCCTACCAACAGCATGTGAGAGTTCAGTTATGCCTTATTTGTTAAATTACTGTCTGGTTGTTTGTGAGTATATTCAGAAAGTATAAGAGATAGTCACAATTTCAAATACTCTCGTCCCTTGTTCTCATGAATTATGAAACCATCCCCTAAATTCTAATAGTTTGGCTACTTCTGACTCCTAAAAGTGCACTGTATACATATCATCTTATTTCTGCACTAACTCTTGTTCATCCTACATGATGCTATTCAAGTATCACCTGTCTGAGAAACCCCGTCTAACCCATGCCCAGGACAGGTGAGATACCCCTCCTCTTTGCTCTGCTCTTTCTGTATTCCCAGTCCCCCTCACTGATTTTGTAGGCATCTATTTACCAATCAGTCTATCATATTGTGACATTGTTGAAGGGAGGTATTATGTCTGAACCATCTCTGCCTCCAGGACTTAATACCCTATAGAGCTCAAGGTAGGCTTTCAAAAAATGATGAATGGATGAATGAATCAATGAATCTTCCTACTATTGGTAAGTTCATTGAAGGCAGAGATCAGGACTTCTAATTCTCTTGTATCAATCCAATGGATTAATTGGGTATACTGCAGGCACTTAATAGAGGCTTGCTGTAATGAACTGGTGTGAATTACAAATCAACACCACCAGTTGCTTAAGGGAAGACTCTTCCTACAAACCACCAGAGCAGGGCCAGGCAGACAAGACTCTCATCCTGGCTGGATTTTGGCAATAATTGGATCTTACTTCCCACTGGCTCTGCCTCTCTTGGGAGGCAGAATGGGGTGATTCAGGCTCATTTATCACCCACGCACAGAGCTGAATTTGCCCCACTTTCAACCTACCTCGGTCTCTGATGTCCTGAGATCTGAAGTTCAAGAGCTAGGGTGGTGGTGATGAAAGTGAAGACAAACCCACCTTCTCCACCCCCCCACCCTCAGGAGCAGATTCACAAGAGAGTCAGCTAATTTTGGACCTGTTCCTCCACTGTTTTGCAGCACTCTCTGGGGTGAACAGCACAGCCACAGTCCCATGGTGGGTCTCCCTGAGCTCCAGACAGCTGCAGGGGAGCCGTGGTGTCTTGGGTAGACTGAGATGTGATACCCTCCCCACAACTCCTGCTATTGTTTAACTTCCAACGTTGTGAAATGTCTGGTCCGAACCGCCATCCTGTCTGTGATCTGCCGATGGCTTGGAGGAGAACACATTTTCAATGCTCTAGTTAAGCTGGCCCACGCTTTGCATTAAGGGAGCTGTAAACTCAGCAAAAAGAAAATGTGTAATGAAAATTTAGTATGTATCTTTTCTCCATGTAAGACGGAATCATTTCTACCAAAAACTTGACACAGAATAATCACAACCTGCTTCCTCTAAAGATTGAGAAACAGCTGGTTTTAATCCTCACCTCCAGCAAAAAGCAAAATGGTTCCATTCAGGGAGAAACAAAATAATAATTAAAAAATGCTAGAAACATAATCTTTAATCTTTTTGGTGCCCAAAGGTATTATTTAGGAATATGTATTTTAATGCAACTAAGTGATAACAATTTCAAACTGTGGCACAGAAGCAAGAATGTATCTTCACAGAGATTTGGTTTCAGTTTTAGTTCTGACAGAAACACGCTGTGCATCCCTGGGTAAGTTGATTTCCTTTCTGAGCTTCAGGTTTCATATCTGTAAAAAATGAATGTGTGAACTTAAATGGCTCCTTCCACTCTGACATGCTGAGAATGTGCAAAACTAAAGTGTTTGTAGTTGTATAACAGAAATGAATCACACATCTATTAAATGTAAAGTATTACACGTAGGCCCAAATAAATAATGCACATGTATTTATTCAACTAATATTGACTTTGTGACTACTATGTGCTACGTGCTGGGATAGAGACATACAAGTGCTAACCCTGCCTATGAGAAGTTCAAGGTAGAGTAAGGATGGCAGGCACGTTATGATACCCGCAGGATAAAGAGGTGCAAGAGCGCAGTGGACATGGAGAGCCATGGACTCCCTTGGGTGACAGGCAAGGATTTTCAGAGGCGGGAACCTTGAGCGATGGTGAAGGAGGCATTTCCAGGAAGCGCAAGGAGAGAGAAAATGGGTGTTTGTCGCTCCAGTAAAGAACAGACACATCATGACTTAAGGGTTCCACGTGTGAAAGCAAATTACGTATGGAATCCAGCCAACTCTAAACTCAGAATGAGTCAACAGGTGATGTGTTTGCAACCAGTAATAACGACAAAACGCCCAGATAGGCTACTGGCCACCTCAGTTCCATACTGACCTGGCACTGGGCTCAGCTCTGCTTCCAACTGGCTCCCTGAAGTCGTGCAATCCCACCGCCTCCCCTAGATCTGTTTCTCTGTCCGTAAGATGAGAGGGTGGGCTCCGACCGTCCAGAAAGCCCCTCGCTACTCTGACCATCTCTAGGCCTGTAACAGTGACATGCCAAGAGGTGTCCTGATAAGAAATGAGACCCTTTAAAGTTGGAGAGACTCAGGCTGCTCTAAACCCACCAACTGAAATAAGAATGCCTCAACCAAAAGCATTTGTAAAAATACAGCCACAGAGCTCCTCCTTTGAAAAAAATAGACTCAAAATTTGTCAGAGAAATTTATAGAGAACCCATTTAGAAGGGAGGAAATGTCTATTTGGAAGATGCTGGACTTCAGATGTTATCAAAATATTTTCACAAACACAAGGCTGGGACGAATGTCTATTAACTTCTGCTTTTTGCTGCTCCGTGAGCTGCTCATTAGAGCTCCAGGGACTCATTCTGTTTAGAGGTTCCTAGTTTGGGTATTCTCGACTTCCCCGTAGGGTTTCCCCCCAAATCCTAGGGTTTACAGCGACCCAGAAAGGGGACGGTCTGAATCCCACATTAACACAGAGAAAGCGCAGTCTCCCCTGTCCACTGCTGGCTGTGCTGTGTCATGGCTGTGGTCAGCTGTCCCTCCCAGCCCAGTACGTGATCCTGGGTGGCTCTCTGCCCACATCTTCACAGGGGACACATGAGGGACACGTGAAGAAAGAAAAACCACTCCTCAGTGCTAAGCACTTCCAGAACCATCCCCACTGGATGAATCGACGTCTGTCCTTCCCACGGACTTTCTCTGTATTTCTGGCTGCCCGGATTTGCTCCTGGTGACCGTCCTTTGTGGCTCTAGAATCACTTTCCTTCCCTGAGGATCAGCTCCCCCAAGAAATTGAACAGCTTTGCCCCTCTCAAACCTCAAAACCAAAAGGCCCTTATTATGTCCCTTTCCTGCTCAATGCAGCTACGCCCCACCCCCCTAAGGGATAGGAAGCAACCTGTAGGAAGCAACCTGTTTATCTGCAACAAGGTGCCTTGTACACAGGGACCCCCACGGAGCCCCTCCAGGGTCTCAGAAGTCTTCCTAACAGCCATCAAAGGGACTTTCACTACTGTAGAGAAGAAAAATAAAAGCAAGGCATATCTTCAGCAAGGTATCCTTCTATATTTATTTACTTCATTAATTAAAGTAATAAGAAACAAAGCCTGTTGCTCAATAGGCAGGAGCCGGGGATCTTCATCCCTAGAAAACTGTTTGGCTGTGCAATTGTGATGTGTAGTCCAAAGGAGGCAGGGCAGCAGGGAGACGAGCCCACACCCTAGCACCAATTCCCAGGCGCGAAAGAAAGCTGAGTGTAGATTGGGACCTTATTTTGACACCAAACTCTCCTCACAGCTCTGCAGTAGATGAAATCAGTCCCATGGTAAGGCAGCCTGGAGCCCGAGCTCACACACGCATGGAGAGGGTTAGAGCTCTTCCTAAGAGTGGGCTTTGCTGAAGAAGGGAGGAGGAGGCAGGAAGGCCCTGGAAACCCAGAGAGCATGTCTGGACACGGGAGGGAAGGGGAGGACATGTCTCCAGAAGGGAAAGAGGGAGGCAGCAAGGGAGAGCTGAATTTTAAATTCACCTGCCCCACAGTGTTGTTGGAGGCTGCCAGCTGCTGCCTCAAGGACGTTTGGTCTCTGTCTCTGTAATGAACATGAGACTCTACACACGTGCAACCTTAGGCTCTTTCCTAAAGATGGTACCATGCTGGAGGCTGTATTCCCTGGAAGCATCTCAATCTTTTCTCCTTGCCCCACTTACAAGCTCACATATAGACACATCCTACACACAAACACACACACACACATACACACGCATACACCTGTACACATCCAGATCTGTTTCACAAAAATGAAAAGCCTAGCTGAACTGCCACCTCCTCCATGAAGCCCTCTCAAATCTCCCTAGCCAGCAGTGCTCTTCTCTTGCTCTGAGAGCCTGTGGTGCCTTCTCTGACCTTCCTTTATGGAAGTCATCTCTTACAGTCATTTGCGAGTGTGCTTTATCTCCCCAGTAGATCATAAACTCCTTGCAGGCAGGAGCTGTACCTGATCCATCTCTGATTCCTCACAGTGTTCCAGCACAATACGTGACCCAAAGGAGGTCCTTCAGAAATATCTGTTGACTTAATTATTCTCCTAAGCCAAAACCACTGGGTGGAAAGGACTTGTAAGGAGGAAAGGGAATTTCTATTGGGTGCCCCCTATCTGCAAGTCCTGGACAAAAGGCTCTAAAAGTACAAAATGAAAAACACGAGTCTGCCTTTATGGAGCTCAAAGACATCTATCAGGATATTGACAATGCAAGTAGTGTGAGCAATGATGAATGACACAGGAGCTGCTCACCCAACCCGGGAGCAGAGGCTGTCCCCGGCAGCATTTTAGAGGGGTGACCTTTAAGCTCCACCCTCAGACCTCACATGCGCCCTTGATTGCAGCAGGAGAAGCAACTCACAGCACGCCCAATGCTCTGAGCAGGTATGGAGACCACGGCACTCCAGGGGAAGCAGGCCTTCAGCACCAGATGGAGGGCAAAGGCGGAAGATTTTCCAGACAGCATCCAAACTTCTTGGGGGCTTGATTAATTGCTTTAATTAGCCAGCCTATAACCATTAAGGCAAGTGGCATGGACGGTAATAACACAAGAATGGTACCCAAGATTAGGCTTGAGCGGCTGCAGTGCTGTTCTCCTGGCAACTGGATGCAGGTCTCTGAAGCTGGTCCTGGAGCCAGGGAAGAAAAATGTGCAGGGCATGATCAAAGGCGGACCAGCGCTGATTAGCGCTGCGCATCTCACCTTGTCAGCACCAGCTCCCAGGGTGAATTAAGTGCCTGCAAAATGAATGCGCGTCTGGAAAATCTCCAAAGTGGATTTTGTTCTTGCCCAAATGTTACCCAGTATTTTAATTAACCTGGGCTTATTCTTCTAATTACTTGAGTTTTATACCGTGAATTGCTGTTCGGGAGTGGTGACGATCGGTAAACACAATTACTGTGTATATTTCCAGCAAAGCTTTGCCCTTAAAATTTTATTTAAAAAATAATAATCAGTAACATAAATCTTTAATTTCTAGTTCACTGGGGCTAACAGACTGAGTCGGATGGAAGAAAAGCTTCCTTAGAACATGAAGATTTGGTCTTAATAGCCTCCTGTCATCTAATACTTTAATGGGCCTTCTTTGCTCTGAGAAATATCAGGTGCAAAAGCTAAGGATGGAAAAGGATGCCACGATATATTACAGCACGAGAAAAAAATGAGGCATAACGGAATGCAGGTGGCAATAACGTTTTTTAAAAATTACTTTTTAAAAGCCAACTGTGTGAGCGTGAGTGTTTGAGTATGTGCTCCGAACGTATACAGAAGGATACAGATCCTGAACTCGTAACACTGGTTAGTTACCTTTGGAGATTGGGACCAGAGGCAGAGGGAGGGAAGAGGGACTCTTTGCTTCTGTTTTATATACGTCAATATTGAAGTTTGAATTGTACAGCAGAAGTGTTGCTTTTGCAATTAAAACATCTTTTAAAATGTGAACCTGCCACTCCTTGAATAAGCAAAACATGTTGCATCACAAAGAGCCTGTGAATGCAGAGAGGCTACAGCTCTGTAAGCTCAGAGCAGCCTCTTTTGTTTTCACAGAGGCATCTCGTGCAACCTGGACCTCTCTTCCTGCCTCCCCAGCTTCTGCATTTGCAGTCTGCCCCCGTATCTCACAACCCCATCTTAGCTTCTCTACTCTTTTTCTTGGGACCCATCCTAACTCTGCATTGGCTCCCTGACCCTCACCTCATTTCTGTCTTCATCCCTATGCTCCATCTTGCTCTCTACCTTGATTCTTCCAGCTGGAGCCTTTTCTAACCACCTGTGCCCAGTAGACTCAGCCTCCACCCATTCACCCTCCACCAGTCAGTGCCGTCACCACCTGCCCTCCCAGGGGTCCTCCCTCTGGGCTCCCAACCCAGCCTAGTGCTTAATGATATGTAGTTTTCATTCAACACTAATCCTAAACACAAGCCAATTTCTTATTTCTAGGGTCCACTTAAGAAACATTAACCTCCCCAGTGCGGAAGAGAAATTGAGTAGGTTGGACTTGTCAACAAATAGTACTTCTGATGGGATATCTTCCTAAGAGAGTCTCAAGGATGGTTTTCATTTGCTTGATTTTCACCTTATATGCCAATATCAGAACTAACTCCAGAGAACTTCATTTAATGAGATGCACCTGCAATGGAAATACGTTAAAATGTCCAGCTGAGTCCCAATCTCCACCCCTTATTGGAAAATGGGTGATGTTGGGTCCCGAGGTTCTCATTTATTCATTCATTCGTAATGCATGAATTCATTCTTTAACAAGCACATATTTCCCCAGTATGGGGAGAAGGTCGGCACTGGGGATGCCAAGGCGAAATAGGCAGCTCTCAAGGAACCCAAAGTGCAACAGGAAAAGGTACCACATGAACCAATGCAGGGGTCAGAGTTACGGGGCTTGAGCCAGAGTATGTGCAAGGTACAAGGAAGGTACCAACCAGCAGTAGACACCAACCAGCACCAAGTTAGGTGCTAAAGGAAAGGCTGGCATGATCAAGCATCAACTCTAACCTCAAAAAGCTCATTGTCTAGCCAGAGAAGGAAAGAGAGAATATTGCAAGAGAATATGACAGAGTCATGAGGGGTGTCCAGGGAGAACGAGACAAACTCTCTCTCACACACACAGAAAAGGCACCGTATGAAAAATCTTGAAGAATGAACGAGTTTGTATGCCAAGCGGACTAGAAGGGTTAGGAAACAATGGTCCAGGCACAGGAAGAAGCTTGTGCAAAGGCATTATGTATGCAGGCATAGGCCAATCACCGACAATGCCTAGAAGCTGGGGTCCCTGTGGAGGGCAGTGCTAAAGACAGGTAGGGTCCAAGGGAAAGAGCTCAGAATGCCCAGCCAGAGAATCTGTATTTCAGTCTGCAGACAACTGAGTGTGTGTGCTCAGCAGGGGAGAGGCATGTCCAGGTCTGTATTTCAGAACCATTTCTCTGGTGCCAGTACAAGATTAGAGAGCATGAAACCGAACACAGGAAGGCCTGAAAGTGAATTAGCTCATTAGCTTAGACTCTTCCAGAAAAACCCACACAAGGTTACATTCCACTAAAAGGAAGGGGAATAAAATTGACCCAATTTACTAAGCATCTATTTCATGCGAGGCTCCAAGCTGGATGTTTTATACCCAACTGCTCACTCAACGCACACGACGATACCACGGCAGCGGGGAGGGTAGCAGTCTGAGCTCCATTTTGCAGAGGAGAAAATAAGGCACAGTGAGCGTAAGTCAGCTCACAAGATCATGCAACTAGGAAGTGGTTCAACCAGGATTTGAACCCAAGGCTACTTGATGTTAAAGCCAGGAGTCCACCTTGATTTCTTATTTCCCTTGGCTTTCTTCATCCAGGGTCAAAATGCTAAAGGCCAAATGGAACACACTGGTAAGAGGGTCGTGGTGGAACAAATCGTTCCTTATGTGGCTCTATGCATCCAGTATTAGGTGACGTGTCATAAATTTCCTAAGGGTTTGTGATTAATTCCTTTAAGAGTATAATGCCAAGGAAACTGTCTCCTCCCTTAAACAGCAGATGAGGAGACTTACTTAACCCATTGCTTCCCCCCACTTGGCTTGTTTCCAGGAAGCTCCAAACTCGGTCCTTACACTCAGTCCTTACACTCAGTAACTATGTTAGTCCAATGACAATAAATGCTTTCCCAACTATTTCTGAGCTTCCATCTATTTTGTTTTAAGATGCTGCAAAGCTTTTGGCATACAAATGGAGGATATATAAGAATAACAGTACAAAAATGTGCTTTCCACTTACCTGATTCTTCTTTCAAGTCTTTATTCTGAGCAAAACTCAGGATAATTGCCACAGGGGGCAAGCCTGTGCTTCCTTCCTCCCTGGGTTCTATTTGAGCTGTGCTTTCAGACAGCAACATTGTTCTTCCTCTGCACATCTTTGGTGTGCACTCCAGATACTTGTTTAATCATACATTTAGCACTCACTAGGTACCAGACACTGTGTTGTAACATTTAATTGTTCCAACATGCAAGATAGTTTTTGTCACCCCGTTATACAGATGAGAAAACCGAAGCTCAGAGCCCTTAAATGACTAGTCAAAGGTCACATGAATAATAAGGAACAGAAATGAGATTTGAGTTGAAGTTTCTCTGATACCAAACCCTGCTTACTTCTTCCTCAGCCACAGGAGGTCCAATTTCTTTGTGATAAGTCAAGATTGCATGTCTCATAAAACCCCCACCCCCACCCCGTCTCCCTACACTGCCAGATTCCCAATTAACTAAAACAAAAGAAGAAGAAGAAAGATCTGGTCCAAGCTGTATTGACAAGACTAAATATCCAGACTGGCTATTTTCCTGACCTAAAGTAAGTGCTTTCAAAGCATAAAAATAGAATCATTCTTTTCCATTTGTCTTTGTTCTTAAGAACCACAGAGTGAAGAATGTGTCAGAGCCCCTGAGTTGTCTATCTTTGTAAAAAAAAAAATACATACATATATATATATTTCTTAAACCTTTTACACAGAGTTCTGCTTTTTATGAGGCCTGGTAATGAAAACTGAATGTGCAAATTCTAACATCAAATCCATGTTACATAATAAACCCCCACCTTCCCAGCCCTCCCCAGAAGGGCAGGCTTCAGGGAGAATGTTTCCAAACTGAAGTGCTAAGAATTCTTGTGCACAGTGATGGACATCTCACTTTCTCCCTGTCCACCTGGGGACAGGACAGTGAGTCCTTTTGCTGGAATCCACATCTCAGAATACCCCAGTTCCTGGAATATATGTGCTCAGTCAAGAAGGAATTGTGTCCTGGGAAAGTCCAGTAGTCTTTGATAATAGCATTCAGTGAGTCCCTACCTCATGGTCTAGGATGGAAAGAAAGAGAGAAAAAAAAGAAGGAAATTAACACTATTCTGTCAAAAACCATGCTGACAGCTTCCTATGCCAGCTCCTTTGATCCTTCCTACAATCTTTCAACAAGGTTTCAACGAGAAAACTGAGGGTCTGAGTGGTCCCATGCTTGGTCCAAGGTTCTGACAGCTAGTGAAGAGTGGAGGCACAAAAGCAAGCCCATGCCTATAGCTCCAGGCGCCATGGCTTTTCTTTTCCACGACATCACCACCCACACATAACCACAGATGAAGCAAAACCTTGAGTAACCCACAAAGAATAACATAACCTTTTTTTTTTTTTTTTTTGAGACAGAGTCTCACTTTGTTGCCCTGGCTAGAGTGAGTGCCGTGGCGTCAGTCTAGCTCACAGCAACCTCAGACTCCTGGGCTCAAGCGATCCTTCTGCCTCAGCCTCCTGAGTAGCTGGGACTACAGGCGTGTGCCACCATGCCCGGCTAATTTTTTTCTATATATTTATAGCTGTCCAATTCATTTCTTTCTATTTTTGGTAGAGATGGGGTCTCGCTCTTGCTCAGGCTGGTCTCGAACTCCTGAGCTCAAACAATCCGCCCACCTCGGCCTCCCGGAGTGTTAGGATTACAGGCGTGAGCCACTGCGCCCGGCGACATAACCTTTGTGAGAGAACTCTGTGGAGAAAGGGATGGCCAATGACAGACAGCTGTCCCTACCTTCTGCTTCCCTGAAATTTCCCATCTCTATGCATCCAAGTCCCAGCCACAACCCCTCAGTGGAGACCCCTGGACCAGCGCAGTCTCTGCCACCATCACTTGTGGCTTCTGAGGATGGCCCTCCCCTGCCTAGCTATTCTAGTCCAGAGAGGTAAGAGTGTCTTTCTCCCTAGATTCAGCCAGGAAACAATTGGAATACTTCAAACGGCATATGTAATGGACAAGTACAAGAGAGAAAATATGAGAGCAAGGATTCAAGCAGCTTCACAGAGAAGGGATTTTTTTAGCAAATGTCATGCAGGAGCTCCCCATCTAGGTACCATATGTCGTAATAACTGGAAGGGTTTTAGCTCTGCACTTTGTGAAGTAAACACAGGGATATGTAGGGAATGATGAAGTCCACATTTCTGTGATGAAAAGGATATACGCTATTGGACCTAATTATATACAACAAACCAAACAGTGGGTTATGATACCAGGCGACAGAACAAGCAATAGCTCTAAAGAATAACTCTTAACCACTGTGGTTAAGGAAGAATTTTGAGTCCTGTCAGTGAGATTCTCCCACAAGTGTGCAGGGCTGCTCTTATGCCAACTTTTCCCCTACGTCTTGTTTACCGATATGGAAGATCTTGAGATTTTGCCTCCACACTGATTCTTGTGATATTTATGGATATATTTACTTCTCTCCAAAATGCCAAGTAAGTGCAGCTCACTGCTCTTGTCATTCATAGGATGGCTGGGCGGTTCTGCTGCACTTGGACTTGTTGTCCTTAAGTGACCTGCACTCGGGTCCTCTCTGATGTCTACCATGTTGGCTCTAGGGTGGGTTCCATAATGTTTTCTCTACTGTGCATTCGGAAAAGCACAACATACTACATTTGGCAAAAAAGTCACTTCCTAACTTGGAGTCCATGATGAAATGGAACTCTCCCATTGGGTAGAAACCTGGAAACCATGAGGCTTCCTGTGTCATACCGTTAAAAGTCCTGGTAACAGTTTAGAATGTTGCCACTTACGAATGGCTACCATTCGAAGCTTGTTTACTACACACCAGGCACTGGTTTAACCAGTTACATATGCTACTCTCATTTAATTCATTGTTCACAAAAATCTACAATGTCAGTACTATTAGCTCCACATTGAAGGCAGGGAGACAGAGTTGGGGAGATTTCATGGCTCACCCAAAGTCACATGTGTAATAAGTTACAGAGTCGATAATCAAACCTAGGTCCTTATGTGCTTGACAGCACTTCCAATGACCACTGCAGAGTTTGAGCTTTATTCTGAAGGCTGAGGGGGCGCTAAAGGGTCTAAGAAAGACTAGGGATGTGTCTGAATTTGGCAGCCGCATGAAGAATGAATGAGAGTGGGTGGAGGTGGAGAGGGGAGCAGTGTTCCAGGTGACGGAGGTCTTGGCGAAATCAGTGAGAGTGGACACAGAGAGAGACAGAGGGTGCCTCTGAAAGGTATTAAGAGTTTGGATCGACACTTCTCGGCGACAGGCAGAGGAAGAAGTCCAGGATGACACCTGGGTTTCTGATGTGAGCAGCTGGGCAGATGGAGGAGCCATTTGTTGAGGTGAGAAACTTAACAGGAGGGTGTTTGGGAGAAAAAAGATGAGAGCTGAAACCAGGGAAGTAGGTGATTCTTCAAAGCAACCATGTAGAATAAGAAGCAGGAGGAAGAGGGAAGCCTAGAGATGTAGCTGATGGCAGGGAAGCGCCTTGCCTCCTGCCTCTGTTCAAATGAAAACCTCTCACTTTCCTCCTGGACTCTGGGCTACATACCACCCCACTCCTGCCTGCCCTCAGGGTGCCAATAGAGTTGAGCTCCCCACACATGGATGAGAAGAAATTCTCTTTCCTTCTCTGAAATTCCTAGATTCTCTGCTCCTAGCAGGGCAAACAGGTACAAGAATAATCAGCAGTTTCCTGCCAGTGAGATACATGTATACTTGGAAGAGACTGGGCTGCCCTGCATTTCCCACCCTGGTTAGTACCACCATGACCACTACCCACCCCCCGCCACCAACAATTGCTAGGTGCAACCAGAATGTACACGGAATAGTACATTATCTAGCAGAAACATCACTGTCACTGGAGTCAGACAGACTTGAGTTCAAATCCCAGGTTGAATATGGAATCTTGAGCAAGTTATTTCAACTTCAAATGTCGGTCTCCATATCTACGAGATGGGCTAATTACACCTTGAGACCAAAAGCATGGTTGAGAAGATCAGGCGAGAAGCAAACCAGCCAGGGTGGCACCTTGCACACAGCAGGTGCCCAGTTAAAGAAGTGCTGCCACCCTCTCTTGCTTTCCCTGGTCTAGGATGGAATCAGAGCTGTGCAGACTCTGAGCTTTGTACTGCTCCTTCCCAAGTTGTTTGAACCCAGAGGGGGCTCTGGGAGGTCTGTGTTTACCGAAGTCTGCATCTCTAACCAGAGGCTGCCAAATCACATTTGGCCAATTTCCAAGAAAGCTCTAGCCCCTGGACCCGATCAGCAATGCTAAGACAAAAATGCAACCTTCCTTTCTATATATAAACATATAGAGGGATAAGAAAAGTTTTCCTCGCAGTCCTCAAGCAATCTTGTGTACAGCAAACATCACTGAAATCAGCAGGTGTGTGTTCCAAGAGAAGACTCTGTCTCTTGGACTCTGAGTAATTTTCCTCTTCTAGAAAAACATAAAAAGAGAGAACAGCCGAAGATACAAGGTCAGGATCAAACCCATGCACAGCCAGTGTCCAGCTTCTTCAGATGCATTTTTTACTCGATTCTGAGTCCAACGATCAAAGCTCAGGCTGTTCCCAAATAGCAGCACCACAGTCCCTAACCTTTGACCTTGTTGATGCACATTCATCATCTGAATTAAGGAGGTAATCTTGACACTCGGGATCTCTCTGAAGAAGAGACCAGGGATGTTCTACTTTGAGGTTAATGATCAGCTCAGATGTATACCAGTCTTAGAGAAACAGAAACCCTAGAGGTTATCTAGTCCAATCATGTCGTTGTAAAGATGAGAAACCTATTCCCAGAGAGGGAAAATGATTTTCCTGAAGTCCATGGTAAGTTAGTGACAGAGTTGGTTCATGAACCTAGAGACCCTGATACTCAGTCTTGATGATATTCTAAGTACTGCCTTGCCCCATCCCCACTCCCCAGCATAAATGTCATCTCTTACCACCACAGATTGGGCATGCAGATGGATATCAAAGGGGCTAGGAGATGTCAAAACACCCAGGCTTCAATGAATAAGCATCAAACAGCAGCATTACAGTAACATAGAGTATTAATATTAGAGTAATGTAATAGACTCTATAGTATAATACCGTAGTAATATTATTCTATTACTCAATTTTAAAGCCACTTTTGACTGATAAAAAACATCATCTTGCTTGACTCCATGCGGTAGGGAGGAGGAGCGATGGCATTCTAGGTACAAAACATCCTCTAGAGACAAGGCATTCTACACCAAACCTTTATTTAATGTCTACCAGGTGGCAAGCATTGTGCTCAACTTTGATCTTATTGTGAAGAATCAAATGGTCTCTGAGATCTCACCATCTGGTGGGGACATAGAGACAGGAGCACGTATTGACATTGTGAGATGATATTGCCACGACAGAATTCCATAGAATGGGTTTTGAGGGATGGGCCTGGGGGTGTACTTCAGTTTTTGTGGATGGCGGTGCCATCCTCTAGGATAAGGAGTGCAGGAGAAGACACATTAGAACAGAGGAGGAAGGGGAGAGTGCTGATGGTGATGGTGGGGGTGACGGTGAAGGAGGAGGAGGAAGGCGATGAATTCGGTGTGTGACATACTGAGCTCAACAGCCTAGAGGCATCTGAAGCACAGGGATTCTGTCGGGTGACCCGGCTCAGGCTGAGTTTTGGTGGGACCCACCCCCCTTGGCCGGCGCTTTGGTGCATAGCTCCTCCACTCTGCCATTCATGTTCTGCTTCTCAAAAATGAAATATCAAATCCACTGATGTCTCCTCTTTGTCTTTAAAAGAATCCTTTTCTTCTTCTTTTACTATCATTTTAATGGGCTTTTTGGAGACAAAAGAGATATACATCTACAGACAATCCACCACATGGAACCAAGAGTTTTAAAAGTCAGAATCTGAGCAATGAACAAAAGAGAGAGAGGAGGAAGAGAGAGAGGAAGAAGAGAAAGGAGAAAAGAAGGAGGCGGTGGCAGACAAAAGAGCTGAGAAAAGACCCAAGATAGAGCAGTAGAATAGAGAGACATTGGGAAGAGAAGAAAGCGTTTCAATCAAACAGAATTGGTCGATCGCTGCTTCATTATCTCTAGGTGCAATTCACCAGCCCTAAATCAGGGGAATCTTTTCAACATATACAGATAGAGGCTACCTCAGTGCCAAGCTCCTATATGGTCCAGTGAGCTCAGACCACGTCTACTTGACAAAGGAGATGTAGAGTTATCCATGAATGGGTTGACAAGTTCACTGAAGCTACCATTCAAGCTTTTTTTTTTTTTTATTTTTTTACTAAAATGTCTCTTGACCTTAATTATGTAAGGGATTCATAATGTTGTTGACATGTAGGTGGTACTGCCTTTTACCAGAAATAAACCAGCTCAACCAATTTTTTTGGTGTCATCTAGGTTAAATCTATCAGAATAAAATTGTTCCTTTCTATTTCTTCTATCCTCCTTTCTTCCTTTTTTTCATTTTTCATTCATTCATTCAACAACAATACAAGTTCACTGAATACCTACAGTATTCCAGACACCAGGCAAGGCTCTGGAGCTAGGATTTCCTTTCTGGCTAGGCTGCTTAGAGGCAATGCCAGGACAAGTGTTTAAATAAGGCGACCAGGCAGGGGTTTGGAAAGCAGAAAGAAAGGAAATTCCAAGATGAAGTAAATGACTTAGAGCGAGAGAAGATGTCGAAGAAAGAGCAAAGAACATAAAGCAGAAAGTCCTGGGGGCAGGATGAGGCAAGTCCTCTGTAGAGAAGCTGGGCTTGAACTTTGGGGAAGGTCTGCTTTCTCTTGAAGAGAGGGAAGGAGGAAGGTGTGGTGGCTTAAAGGAATTGTGCGTGGTCATTAAGATTTCACACCACCTCAATGAAAGACAACAGAAAAATAAGGTGAAGGTCATTGGAGTTACTTTCCTTAGTTAGCTTGGGTCTCTATCCCAGGCAAGAAATCCCTCTTATCAAGGCTAAAATGTGTTTATTTGTTTATAAAGAACCTACTGTGCACCAGGCACTGTTCAAGGTGTTTAAGATACACCGGGGTACAAACTCAAGATCCCTTCCTTCACAGAGCTGACATCCTGGCTGAGCAGGGTCTACGGCCCTGAGAGGAACAGGAAAATCTTAAAGGAGGAATCGAGAACCATTGCACAATTATGGGATAAGCGCATTGGCAAAAGTTGGAGAGCAAATAATAACAGCCACCATTTATTATTCAGTAAATATTTGCTGAGTGCTTTTTGGCCTTTTTAGCTTTTTGAGGGACATTTGCATCAGCCTTGTTTACCTGCCTGACTTTCACTCCATCACCTGGGCACCTGGTTAATTGCTACCACTTCTTCATTGGGAGCATCATGTTGGATCTTCCTTCCCTGTGCCTCTCACGTTTATCCTTCCCTTCCTTTGCCTGCCCACCGTCACCACCATGCCAGGCCTTCATCAGTTCAAGCAGGGTAGACCTGCAATTGTACCCCAGCACGTCGGCTCTTTTTCCCAGCTCCAATCCATTCGATAACTTGTTGAGAACTAATTTTCTAAAAGCTTCATGTTTTTTATATTCCCCCACCCAAATTTCCTGTAAATGAAACAAAAAATAAAATACAATAAAATCCTCTTAATTTCCTCAATAATAAAGTGTTTGTGCAGTTGGTTACATGGGTGCACGCATCCCCCTCCCAATCTGCCATCAAACCACCTTTGTACCTTTCTATGCTCACTCACCTTCCTGTGCAGAGAATTTTCACTCTTGGCTTCTGTTCACAGACCTCAGCTACCGAACACATATAAATGGAGCCCTTAAATAGATTTCGCACTACCGATATTTCTCAGGTATTGTCATTTCTTCCGCTGGAATGCCTTCTCTTCTCTCTGGTATAGACATTGTAGTTTAGTGCAAGGAAGAAATGTTAAATGGAGAGTCCCAGAGCCGGAAGGATGGACTTAGACAAGTCACCGACTCTCTCTGGGCCTCAATTTCCTTATCTATAAATTGGATCAAGGAAATTAGAGTAGCTGATTTTTAAGAAGCTCCCAGATCTCATCTACAATGGAGTGCACAAGTGCACAAAAGAGTCACGCTCAGCTGCCCATCCCAAGGTGACTTACCCTTTCTTGATAAGCATGGTGTAGAGAACTAGGGTAACTAGATTCTGTGTTCAAAGTCTAAAACTATGTCTGTATTAGAAACATAAGAGTTGAAGCTGACAGACCCATAAATGACTCCTCTGTTTAGGCATCTATTTCTGAAGGTAATGACAAAAATTAGAATGTCTGCCTTAGTTACCTCCGTCTAACAAATAAAAGTCCTAGCATTCTAAGTGGGCCTCAGACTTTCCTACATGTCATGTCAAGGAACATGAGCCCGCAAGCAAATTCATGTGCTGGCGGTCCAGCCTGGGCACCAACCTTGAGACTGAAGGTTCAGGTGAAAGGGCAACATCTGGATTAAAAAGGTATCTGTAAGATGCTTATGCTTTCAAAGTATTTCACATACATCATCACATTTGACCTTCACGAGAGCCAAGTGAGGAAAACAAGTAATGACATACGGTATACAGGCCTACTATGCACCAGGCACTCTTCAAGATGTTTAGGATACACCAGGGGACAAAGTCAAGATCCCTTCCTTCACAGAGCTCACATCCTAGCAGAGCAGAATCTGTGGCACTGAGATGAATGGAAACTCTTAAAAGAGGAATTAACAACCATCACACAATTATGGGATACGTGCACAGGTGAAAGTTTGAGAGTTAATAACAGCAACCACCATTTATTAGACAACAAATACTTACTGAGTGCTTACTATATGCCAAGTTCTGTGCTTAATGCTTTGCATATGTTATTTTATTTAATCCTTATGCTAACTCTGCCAGGCAGGTATTATTATCTCCATTTTTCAAATCAGGAAATTAAGACTCGGAGAGTTTCAGTAACTCACTCAAGTTCCCCCCACGGCTTGCAATGGAGAAGAGACGAGGGAGTGAGTAATCCTGTTTGCAGAAGCAGGGGAGGGTTGCAGAGGGGGATGTTGAGCAGGGTCTCAAAAGATGAATAGAAGTTCACCAAGCAAAGAAATCAGGAGGATGCCATCTGGGCTTCACGTTCAAAGTGATAAAGTTGTAAAAATGTGATGTGGATTTAGGCTGGGAAAGCAAGAGGCTTGGATAGCTGGGGTAGGAAGTCTCATGAGAGGCTGGTAGGGCACACGGGGCCTCGGAGAAAAGGGCTTGATAAGCTAGGCCTTCCCAGAACTTCTTGGAAGTTTTTCAAGAAGAAAATAGATAATGTATATGCAGCTCACTGGGGCAAACGGACAAAGCTGCAGTCTGAGCAGCCCCTGGGGCTCCTGGTGCCCCCAAAGCTGTGAGGACCAATATCCATACTCCCTGTAACCCACCATGTGTTTGTGAAGCGGGGCAGTAAGAAATGAGGGAAAATTGAAGGATTTTGAGCAAAGCAATGGCATAATTAGAATGGCAGAGCGGGGAATGGATTAGAGAGGAAGGAAACCAAAGGCAAGGAGCCCAGAAGAGCTGCAAGAACAGGGGAAGCTGTAAGCTGTAGACCATGAGGCCGTGGGCTTGAGGGGGATTTAGGAGGTAGCATCCACAGCCCTTGGTGATGGGTGGATTGTGGTAGAAGTGAGGGCTTAGTTGAGTATAACTCCAAGGTTTCTAGATAAAAAAGGAACTTAGAATTCATGACCAAAATACCTCTTCCCCTGGGTAAAATTGCAGTTCCAAATTTAAAAGGATATATTGTCAATACTTCACAAAGCAGCCCAGACATTTCACATTGCTCTGTATCAATCAATGAGTCGGTATTCAAAAAGGAAAAACAGACTAGAAAAAAGAAGAAAATAAGCCCTCTAAGGGAAGTTTGCATTCAGGAAGCTAATAGACGAGCTGCATTAACTTCTGACATCCTCGATAAGTCAGAATTCTGCCGTCACTTACTGCACAAGACCTCCGAGTTCTGTAGAACAAAATCCTAAAACGTTTCTGATGGAGACACGAATGTTAGAACTGTCTTCTCAGATAGAATTCCATTTCTCCTTTATTGTTTCTTCTTGCAGGGAAAAAGATGTGGTAAAAATTGATCTGTCATTGTTTTTAGTCTAAGAAACAGAAAAGAGAGAGAAACATTTTAAATACCATGAAATTTCCTTTTATAGAATGACTAAACACCCACAATATAACCCAACTGGCAGCAATGTAACCAATTCTGAATGTTGAGCAATGTATAGAGTAACTGTTTGGCCATCACAAAAATGACTACAGGGAAACTTGTCTATAGGGATGGCTGAAAAAATGGACCAACTAGAGAATGCAACCTTCGTTGTTCAGATCCTCTTACAAGGAATTTTCAGAAATAGTCAGTTAAGGATTTATTTATTCTTTTAAGCACCACAATTTTTTTTTAATGGAACCATTTGGCTAAACCTCCCTCTGTAATATATCCCATCCTTTCCTATATTCTCATGTGGATGATACAGAATAAAATGTAATCTTAATGGCTCAAGGTCACAATGAGTGTGAGTTACAACTATTGCTTTAAGACTCAAGACTATTTGAAATGTGTGGAGTTTGTCCCAACATTAAATGACATCACTTTTTAGTCCTTTTATCCGTTTTTGTAGCTGTTTTGTCTTCTCCTTTGTTACCAAGTTTTGGCTATACGTTGTAGCTATCAGTACTCTTAAATCTCAAGACTATCTTTTTATTTTCATAACATATGTTATTTCTATTCTGCTGAGAGCTTGAAAAATGAATAACCAAGCATGCTAGCAAGATTGTAGGTAAAGTAAGAGCAAGTAGGCTCTATGAAAAGACAAGGGCCCATCATGCTTAGACCATGCTATGGTATCTTTAGTGCCTGGAACACTGTATCATGTAATGCAGGACTTGGGGAGAGGATTTGACATCAGCGAAACTGAGTTTGATCTTAAATAAACCACTTGATGTCTCCCAGCCTCAGATTCCTCCTTGGTACAAAAAGAAATAACAATCTTTTGTTATAATAAATAAGAGCCCTTCATCAAGGCTACTGTGGGAAGTAAATGAAATAATGCAGGTAAAGTTCCTGGCTCCAGGCTGGCCACATTACTATCTTCAATTAATTAAAGCTATTATTATTATTATGGATTTTGTGACATGCGTTTTGGCTGCTCAAAGAGCATATTTCCTTATTGGAAGAAGAGCATGATGGGTGCTAAGACCAAGTAGAGCACAAACCGTAGTTAAAGATGGAAGTGTAGCTCTCATGCGGGGAAATACTCAGGTCCTTCATGCTGTTGAGGTCCAGCCAGCACCGGGGGCACCATATGAAGTCATCCAGCCAAGATTTCGTTCACAAGTCAGTAAGGTCTCCAGGCAGAGACAGGGAACAGATGACAGAGACACAGAAATCGGGAAGGACACAAGAAAAACACCACCTCCGAGGTAATTCTCATGCAAACACCTCTCCTTTATAGGGAACAGTTTAGCATCTGAGTCAGTTTTTATTATAGGCACTCGTTGATCACTGAGTATCTACCATGTAACTCATTGCTGGGGTTTAGGTTCCAAAGGGATTGAGACTAAGGTGAGAGCCCTGGTGCAGTCTGACAATGGCGGGAATGTAGGAGTTGGAAGCCAAGAGGAAACATGCTAGAGTGAGCACAGGTCAGGGTGAATGTGGCCAGCTGCAACAGGCAGCATCTGTGGCTCACTTTTACTGGCTGGCGGGCAGTGCCAGGTGGCGGGGTGGATTGGTCAGGTTGGCCAGGGGGGGAAAGATCCAGGAATACAGTGGTCCTTGTTCCAGTGAGATCGCTTTATAGAGACAGAAAAACCTTCTGATTCCAATGTGTCTCCCCAAGGTTAGCCATGGTAAGCTTGCTTGGGTTATGTTTGCCTAAAATCTAAATAACTTTACCAAAAGAACCTATTTGTTAGTAAACCCCGCCTCTCCTAACTCGCTTCTGACCACTGTGCATGTTCAAAGAAATGTTTCTCTAAAGTTGTGATCAGAATGGATGTACTCTTTGGACCCAGATATTTTGTATTCAGTGCTTTTTATATCTAATGCATAACATTGGCATCCTTGTCATGTTCTGGTCTTAAAATAGCATCATTTTCCAATGACATAGTATCACCATCATTTGCATGGTCACTCCCCTACTGTTGGGGCTGTGAACTGTTTTTAACTTGCCATTTTTTCCCTCTATTATGAAAATCTCTGCTGTGACTTCCTTTGTACTTTTTCTTTACTTTTGGGTCATTTCCTTGGAGAACGCTTCTAGGGTGTGGAATCACCAGGTCAAAGGGTATAAAGTGTTTCCTAGTTCTTATTCCTCACCAAGCTTATGCACTTGCCTTTATAACTCCTGGAATTTTCAGAAAACTGTTTTGAATCCAACATCTTAGTGCTGTAGGCTGCTGAGAAATATTGAATGAGTAAAAACTCAAGCATCGCTGGGCTAAGAAAGGATTGATTAAAAAGGAGAAAGCAAGGCTGAGGTCTGGAAGGAAGAAAAGGAGACAGGGAGGTGCGAGGGAGAGAGGGAAACAGGGAAAAGGGAGGGGAAAAATAAGGAAGGAAAGAGGACAGGAAGAGGGAGGAGGGAGAAGGAAGAAGGCAGAATGGAGTGACAAGAGACTCAGCTGAAAACCTGGGCTTCGTACAGATGTGTTCGCACTCTGTGTCCATGTGGTGGTTCTCGGAGTGTAATGTCATTTGGATGTTGACAGAGGAAACATTTTGTATGGCCTTCTCCAACTTCCTTGGCCTACCCTGGCACTTGTTCCCATGGCTACTTCCTTAAACCTGTTCCCAACCAAAAGGCTTGTGTAGTTTTAGCTCTGCCCTGGTGGCAGCGTCACACCAAGGGAAGAACATAGCTCCCAGATCCACAGCGGATACTGAGAACCTACTTCAGGCCGAACAAATTCTGCTTCCCCTTCCTTCATCTCCCCGACAGGTTTTTGCAAAATTCTGAATTATGCTGCCACCCACTGTGTCTTTTCTCTTTGTAAATTCCCAGTTTTTCCTTTTCTAATAATTACCAAGATGTCAGAGGCAGACCTGGGTTGGAACTCTGGCTCTGCCACCTGTGCTGGACACTCTGTGTGACCTCAGGCAGGTGATTTTACCTCTGAGACTCATTTCCTTCACCCGGAAAATGAAGCTTAGTGCCTGACACTAGTAAGTGCTCAGTGAATGGCTGTGGTGTGGGATTATGGCCATGACGGTTTAACCTGTGCTCCAACCAGCACCAGAGAGAATCAAATTGGAAAGATAAAGCTTCTGTGTTCTCGTCTGTATAATAGGGATGACATCACCGTCCTGAGTTGTCCCAAAGAATCATTACATGGTGCATGTCATAGTACCTGGTAGGTACCTGGTTGGTCCTCTGTGTTACCTTCCTCTCATCTCCCCACTTTCTTTCTCATTCTTTACTGTGTTTGGATAACCAGGCGTGTCCACAAGACTGCAAAAGAATGTGCTAAATCTCTCCCTTTCTGCTGCTCCTGCAGGTGGACAGGGAAGATAAACTAGGGGCATAGAAAGCCGAGGTAGTGGTTTGGCCAGGTCTTTTATAAGGGAAAGAGAGTAAACAAACTGCTGGTGGCTGAGACAGAGGAGAGCCGTGGCGAGGAGGAAATGCCAGCCTGAATGCAGGCTTTGGACAAATCAACCCGGCCTTAAATCTCTGAGCCACTGCAAAGGGTCTGTCCGCAAGATAGATTCAAGGCTGGTTCGTTAATGCTCCCTGAAGCAGAGGTGAGAGCCAGGTAAGCACCAGTTAAGGGGACTGTCAAGGAATTGGGAATAAAATGCCTCATTCTACCTTGGGTTTTATATTTCATTAAATCCTGTTTTAACTGCATACCTTTTCGTCATACGAATGGATGGTTACTGTTGGAGAAGGTGATTATGCTTAACTGTTTTAACAAGAGTTTTGTTTTGTGTGCGGGAGAGCAAATTGGGTAGAAAAGTGTGCAAGGCTCCGTTTCTCTGCTAACTTTATGGCCATGGCCAAGGTTACAACCAAGACCCAGTTGTTTAAACTGAGAACACAGAATAAGGCAATGACAGGGAAGGAAAGCTGTGGGAAGAAGATAGATTAGTTGTTGAGGCAGCCTGGACTTAGATGTCACAGGTCAACAAGACACCGTCAGGAACACAAAAGCCCACGTTAGGAGGAGGACGTGGACGTCATGGAAGAAGAAGAGGACGTGGACATCCTCAATGCAGGGCTGTGCTCGTGTCACCTCTGCCCGGCTCAGATCCTAGCTCACAGGTTGATCTGTGTGAGCAGCGGGGACACATTTCTATGAGTTTGGGGTGAGAAAATAAAAACATATAGAGAAATTCAGCGGAAAGCACAGATAGCTCTGAAAGCAGTCAAGAGAAAAGACCTTTCCCCTGGACCCTCCCACCCTGCTATACTCATCTCTCATACAGCGTTTATCATGCTTTATTAAAATTGCCTTTTAATAATTAATTAATGTTTAATATTTAATATTTTCTTCCCCATGTCCCCCCACTAAACTGCAAGCTAAGGCAGGGATCACATCTGGGTAGATGTATTTCCACTCCCAAGGACAGTGTCCGACATCCATCAGGTGCTCAATAAATATCCACTACACTCATCACTTCCAGCTAATTATAGCCACCTTAATTAAGACTGCATACTCTAGAGTCAAGCTACTTGAGTTTGAATCAACCACTGACTGGACAAGTTGCTTATTCAATCTCTGCCTCAGTATCCTCCTGTGTTAAAGAGCTATAACGGATGTACATTCTTCATTGAATTGCTGTCAGGATTAAATGAGTTAATTTCCTGTTCATTGAGCACAGGGTCTGACACATAATTAGTGCTTGATGTCAGCTACTGAATATCATCATCATCACCATCACCATCACCATCATCAGATCAACTTCTCAGTGACCAGGGTCAAGTCATTAAATTCTTTACCTCGACATCCTCTCCCACGTTCAACTGCATGCTTGTTAAGATCAATTTTGCCACTGACACCTGGAGGTTCTCTCCATGGTATGTTTTACCCACTCTATCTATACATTAGTTATACAAACTTCTGAATCCCAAATGGCTTTCTCTGCCAACCAATGCATGTTTGGACCATCTTTCTAGACCAAGAAGAGTTATGTGCTCAGGGAACTCAATTGCACATGTGTGTGTTATAATTAGCCTGAGGAACACATGACCAGAAAATTAAATCCTATGCAAGTACGTAACAATGCACTTCAGAGGCAAACAGAAATATCTTTGCATTACCTGCTGTTTGAGATTATCCACATGAGAGCTTTCATCCATTAGTGTATCTAGCAAAGAGTTCAGGAAAAGTCTGATCATAAGATAGCAAGCTCTGTGTATCACCTTGTCATAGGACCTGCTGTCCTGTTTGGATGGGAGAGCAGGATAATGGGAAATGAGAATTTAAGGAAAATAACAGAAGTTGGAATGAGGTGCCAAAGGAAGGCAATCAGAAAATAACTAAAAATACAGAAAAAGGGGTGTGAAGAACATAAAATACGATTACTCTAGTCAACAGCACTCACTGTCGGAAAACATTTGTGTTAAAAAGGGGGGCATATGAAGACTATGTACACACGTGCATATTCATAGAGTACTGAAAGGTCACACACGGAGCTGATGACATTGGTAGCCTCCGCAGAGGAAAACTGGACAACTGGTGGACTGGGGATGGTATAGAGAGACCTTTTATTGGATATCTTTTGTCCTTCTTTAACCCTTTTGAACCTAATTGTAAATACATCACCAATTTCAAAAGGGATGTTTAAGAAAATCATCTGATAGGGTGAGCAGAGCATGAGTCGGAAGTTGGAACCTGGATTCTGGCTGTGCCTTTGTTGGTACTTGTGGGATTTAGAGCAAGCGTCTCCCCTCTCTGGACCTTCACTTCCTCCCCCGGAAGTGCAAGGGTTGAATTAGATTTTATATCCAGCTCCCACTTTTCGAGATTCTCCAATAATCAGGGGCTACAGCGCTTCAGTGGAGCTGCCTCCATCCCTGTAGAGTGTGAACTCCCGAGACCTGGCCCTTCCAGCCAGAGATTTTTCTTCTAGTGGCCATGGGCCCTTATTTGACCTCATATGCCTGGGATTTGCCTGTGGTAGAAGAAAGAAGGCTGAGAGCTTGAACTCTAATAAAATAGGAATAACTGAAAAGGCCAAAAACTATCTAGTGAGTCTAAGAAAAAGCCCAGAAGAAGAGAGAACTCGAAGAGGTCAAGTGTGTACAAGAAAACCATGGAGTAAGAGGGAAAGGCAGCAGAGATGCTGAGGCATGTGGAAAGGTAAGATGGAACAGCAACCTCAGTGACAGCTCCAGGGTGGAAGGCAGGGAGGGGTGTGCAAGAATGAATGTACAATGAGCTAAAACCACAGCAGAGAATTCTTCTTACTTTCTTTCCGCCAGTGGAAGAATCCCTACCATGACTGCTGGACATTTGCTCAGGTTCTATAACACTGTGGCCACCTCTTGGGCTCCAGACGCCACCAGTAGCATGGGCTAAAAAGGTATCACCACTGCCCGCACCAGCAAAGAGGGTTCTTGACCTCCATGCAGGAAAGAATTCAAGTGCAGGGTCACATGTGAAGCAGAGACATTTATTAAAGACAAAGTATAGAAAATATAGTATTGAAAATACTCTCAAAGATGGTAGAGAGCGGACTGCACCAAGAAGAAACAGTGCCACCCAGGGTTAGGGTCTGTTCTTTTATGTTAATCCCTAATAACATGCTAAGCCAGGGGTGGAATATTCATGGGTTTCCTGGGAAAGGAATGGAGAGTGCCTAGAACTGGGAACCTTCCCCTTTCCCCTTACAGGGTAACCTCTAGGAGTTGTCATGGCATTTGTAAACTGTCATGGTGCTGGAGGGTGTGATTTTTACTATGTGAATAGGATAATGCATTTAGGGACACTGTTGCCTCAACTGTGCGCATACCCCAATTAAAGGAATTCCCCCTTTTACCTTAGATAATGATGTTATGGCTAAAATAAAATAACTAAAGGGTTCCTATTGGTTATATTTACTTTAGCTAAGCATATTCACATTCCTGTAGTTTTCTTATCCTGTTGGCCTTCAACCCTGACCCTTGCCCTAACTGCCTGCAGGGTATCTGGCTCCTGTCTCTAAAGGGCCCCTAGGCTTCAGGTAGAGGTTGGGGAGAGAGAAAGGGGAGAGGAAGAAGAGAAGGGAAAAGAGGAGGAGGAAGAGGGAGGCAAAGTGACAGGGAGCTACAGAAAGTGCAGAAACAAAGACAGACAAAGAGAAAGGGAGAAACGAAGAGAGATTTAGGATCACAGTTACCTCCTCAAAAGCCCACGTGTCCTATGACAGCAGTGAACTTTAACATTAAAATTAGTGTTGGCTCTATCACCATTAGCAGCACAGTCCTAAAGGAAAGTGCGCTCAGCATTCTAAGCAGGGACACCAAGAACCCATCATTACTGCCCTGTCCTCTACACCCACCACCTCCATTAAATCCCAGAAGAAAGACCAGGGGCTAGAAGGACCAGCTTCAGAGTGAAAAGGTTGGTGGGCCCCCACTCCACTGGGCTGGAGCATCACACTGGAAGGATATTGACACCTAAGAGCCCATATCACGAGCAGCAACTACTGGAGAAACAGTTGAAGGAACTGGTGACATTCAGCCCGGAGAAGAAAGACAGCCTTGAAGACATCACTGGCAGCTTGACTGCCAGAGCCCCTTTCAGCATGGAAGTACTGATTCTATAAAGCATTTGAAAAGCTTCCATGTGAAGGAAAGATCAAACTTATTTTGTGTGGCTCTCCAGAGATAAATTAGGAGAAATGGGAGAAATTCACAAGGAGACAGATTTCAATTTGATGACAGGAAGAAACTTTAAACAAGGCAAGATGTTCCAGAATAGAATCGCTTCCCAGTGCACTGTCACCGCAGAATGTTGAGGGGTTCCTACAGTGGGTAGGAAGGAGGATTATGTAGTATCTCAGATACTTTCCAATTCCAAGCCCCTGAGTAGTAGGGATTAGGGGGAAACAGGAACACTGGGAATTCTAGTGAAGACTGATCAAGCTAACACAGGTGTCAGCTCCAAAAATTGTATTACGAAAACAGAAAACCACATTGACTTCCCAACAAACTCATTTCATGGGAGAAAAGAGCTTATAATTGGTGGTGGTGGTTCCACCCCAGCATGCAGGCTGGCTGACCGGAAGACCTTTCTGACACTGCACACAAACATCACACAGAAAGCCAGCATGCCAGGTGAGCAGAACAGATGTTTTAGAGATCAACAAGCAATGGGAAATTTTCTTAAAAGCTTCCAATTGGGAAATCACAATGCTACGTTCTAATTTCTTGCTGGAGGAGTTATGTGGGTGAGCTCCTGCGCTGCCTCACGAGTTTGTTTTTCTGGCTAAGGGAGTGAGTCTGCCAGAATGGGCAAACCCATTCTCATGAGCTGTTGTGTCCGTGGCTCTGAGAGCTCAGACGGCGTGCACTAGGTAGGGTTTGAGCACACAAGGGATGGAGCCAGACTGCCTGGATTCAAAGCCTGCTCTCCTGCCCGGTGACTGTGTGGCTTAGAGTGAGTAACTTAACCTCTCTATGGTGAGGGCTCCTCCTCTTTGAAGTAGAGAAAGTAATAGGATTTACCTTGCAGGATCGTTCTGAGGATTAAACACTTAGAACTTTTATGACACCTGTTTTTAGCATGAAACACTTAGAACAGGCCTTAGCACTTAGGAAGTCCTACATTATCATCATTATTATTATTTATCACAATACTTTTCAAAGCAGCATGATGTGCTCGTAATAAAAAGAATAATTATTAGTCATCCATGGAACTGAAGTTGCATTAGAACTACTAATAATTATAACTGATTTACGGAATCAAACATCCTGTATCAATTTAAAGTCTTATTTATGGTGTGATTTATTTTATGTCTAAGTATTCTCGTTTGCAGTTTTGGCACATGGTTCTATTCATAAATCTACAACATCACATTTGGAGTAATTATAAACAGATTTTAATCTACCGAAGAAAGGAGGCATGATGGAGAGAGGGGAAATCTTGGGCTTTTGAATGAGTTAGAGCTGGGTTCAAATCCTGTGCTCTGAGCCTTTGGATCCACGGTGGCAAAAAGAAAGCCAAAATACCTCTCCTGCAGGGTTGGAGTGAGAAATTAAATAAAATATCTGTATGTGCCTAGTTCAGTGCCTAGCATATAGTAGTTGTTCAAGAAATATTAGTTCCTTTCCCTTCATGCCCTGTGTCAGTGTGTTTCATCCATGTGCCAGGTATAGTGTAAAGAACATGCCGCATACGTGTGCCATAGAGAGAGCCATCAGTCATTGCTTGGGGTCACTAGCCGCCCTGTGTCTGTCTCTGGAATTCTGTGCCAAGATCCCTAGGGGCCTGTGCAGGACACCCCTCCCCTCCCTGAGAGAGCTACCATCTGGAGAAGAAACAGGTAAATCCAAGGCAGGGACGATGCTCAGTCAGTCACAAGTGGCGTGTGTACCTTTCAAGGGGGAAACTGCCAGGAAGAAAAAACCCACAACCACTGAAAAGCCAGAAATGTAAAATGTTTCACATTTTTTTCTAAAATAGAGCTTTCATGCCACTCCAGAGTTTGATACTGGAAGATGCCACATGCTTGTCCTGGCTGCTTCCTCAGTAACTGCACTGAGGTCACAGGGTCACCTCACCTTGGGAGGGGCATGGGTCACTGTGCCATCCTCTGGACCCCTGAGGCCAGGCTGGGAGCACTGGAGTATGCGCTTCTGTAAGAGGCCCCAGGACAGCAGGCAGCTTCAGAACCTTCTCTCCAAAGGTAGCAACAGACATCTTCAAGGAACTAAGTCCAAAGCAGAATTTTAGCAATGCCCACCTGCAATAGTTTTTCCCCGTGTGAATAAGAAGGGCCTCAAGGTGCGTGTGTGTGTGTGTGGGTGGGTGTGTGTGTTGTGTGTGTGTATGTTGTGTATATATGTGTTGTATGTATGTGTGTTGTGTGTATGTGTGTTAGTATATGTTGTATGTGTACAGTGTATCTATGTGTGTAGTATGTATGTGATGCATGTATATTTGTGTTTGTGTGTATGTGTATGTATTGTGCAGTATGTGTATATGTGTGCTGTGTGTACATGTGTGTTTGTGTGTGTGCTGAGTGTATGTGTATACTGCGTATGCATGTATGTTGTGTGTGTGTGTGGTGTGTTGCATGTATGTGCATAGTGTATATATTTGGGGGGTGTTTGCATATGTGTTTGTCCATGTGTGACTGAGTGGATGTGTGCAGGGGTGAGTGGCAGATAAGGGGCTCCCAGGTCCTCTCCTCAGAGACTAGACACAGGGAGCTGCCACGCTGCAGGAGTGCCCTCCAGGTCAATGGTGAGGGACAGCCCACCCCAGCCCCACTTCTCTCCCTCTTGGAAACCGGCTGCTCTTTCAACAGATCTGGCCTTGATTCGTCATTACAAAGTGGGTAAAATTCCTCTCCACACCCAGATCTCTCCTCCCCCAAGTCTCTTGTCCCCAAAGGACAAACTTTGGTCCGTCCACTGGGATGCCCACCAACCCTCAGGGGCCCTTCACACTTTCTCTACCCCCAACAAAGTCTACTCTCTAGGAAATGTCTGGGAAACACCTTTATCCTATGGAGTAACAGGGCTCAAAGTGTCACCTGTGCCAGTGAGATCTCAGTGAGACAATGACATGGGAAATTGGGGTGGAGTCCCACCCTGCACCCACGGGCAGCAGGATTCCAGCCCTGCCCTGCAGGTGCCTGGCCCAGAGAAGGAAAGTGAAAGGCCCTGTGGTGCAGTAGAAAGAGCCGGGGCCTTGGGGACCTGGGTGCTGAATCCAGCTCCACCACTTAGAGGCTGTGGGACCGGGGACAGTACTTGGCCTCCCTAATCTCATCTATGAAATGGAGCTGGCAGTACGCTATGTACCTCATCCATCCTCCCAAACAAGTCAAGGCAGAATAGCTAAAAGGCCAAATCGAAGTGCCCAAAAGCGTCCAAGGGTTAGTGGAAGATCCTGGGCCCATCCAGGAGGAAAAGGTGACATCATCAGCCAACCAGTGGGCTGCAGAATCCCAGCGCTGGGTGTGGGAAGGATGGAGTCTCCTGCCCATGGAGGTCACACTCCTCCCGCCCAGCCACCCACCCCAGCTGTGCTTGGCTACTGGGCCAGAGCTGAGCAGCAGGTGTTTCCAGGGAGCAGGCTGGGGCAAACACGGGAAGTTCCTGAGAGGCAGAGGGGAGGGCTGTCCCACTGAGCCTAACCTGCCAGAGGCCACTGTTCCCAGCACTTCAACACACATGCTCATTTACACACATATACACAAAACACACCACCACACACCACATCCAGAAACCTGGATATCCATCCACACATCAACGCACCCCTTCATACCCAGCACCCACTAAGTGCACACATACATACACAGAACATACATGCCGTCATAGACACTCTATCCTACACACACCACACACCGTCTAATAGTCCTACACCGCAAACAGGCTCACATCAAGGAGTTTCACAGAAATGCTCATTCACACATACACAGTACACATCCTACACTCAATGCATAGCACCACGCTCCACGGCTACCCGCTCTCCCTCCAGCCCATCTCACACACTCCAGAGTCCTCTCACACCCATCTACACGCGGCCCACATACACACAATGGTTCTACTATTCCCTGTCTCTCCCACGAGCCCGCACACCCAGGCACATCTGTGCAGCGCATCCCCTCACCCGGCCGACGCCAGCAAGAGGCTTCCTGCTCGGTGTGCAGCGGCCACAGTGGCCAGGAATTAAAATGCACCGAGGAGGAGCCGGGCGCGTCAGCACCGCGTCTCCAGGAGCGCACGGCGCACACGGCCGCCGCCGCCCCGCCCGCCCCGAGCCGCCGGGCCAGCGAGCGGAGGAGCAGGTGCTCGGAGCCCAGCCGCGCCAGCCTCGCGCGGCCGCTGCCCAAGTTCGCCCGGGGCCCGAGGAGGATTCTCCCGGGCAACCGGGAGAGGAGCGCAAGCCGGCGCCACCGCCACCGCGGGCTTGGAGTCTCTAGAGGAGAAGGGCGCGCAGAGCAGCGAGTGCGGGTCACCCCCCGGAGGTGTTGCCGGAGCTCCGCAGTCCCCAGCTCCTGGCGCCGCCTGGGCAGAGAGGAGAAGATGCAAGGGACAGCAAGGCCGGGCTTGACTGGAGACGCGAGGCACCCGGGAGAGCTGGGGGAAGAAGCGACACTTCCCTCTGGCCAGCAGCCTTGAAGGGGCCCGGCAGCGAACAACCTCCCGCAGGACGCCCTGAGAAGCCCCCAGCCCCAGGCGAGAGCCGGCATATCGCGGGGCTCGGGCGCGAGACTTGGGGAGCATTGGCGATCTTGGCCGGGCACAGCCCGGGGAGCAGTGAGAAGAAAGGGTCCTGGAGTGAAAGGAAAGAGGACAGCAGCCGGCAGTGCGACCACTCACCCCAGTACACACCCACCCTACCGCCAAGCCAGGAGCCGCGGTGCGCCTCTGGGGGCGCTCGTGCCTTGGTGCCTTCTCTCCGGTGTCCCAGCACCGCTGGACTACGGGCCGGGCTGGTGGGGTCCCCGGGGATGTCCAAATCAGGCATGGTGGCCGAGTGGCCCCTCTGCCAGGACCAGCGTAAAAGCTGGGGTTAGGCGGGGCAGGGGGGACTCAGCTCAGGGTCCCCCGAGGTCCAGGACGAGGGGAGGCGGGCGCAGCGCCCAGGGACTGGAGAGGCGGTTCCCAGTGGGGCCCCTCCAGAAGCAGTGCCCGGCGCCGGGCATCCTCCAGGAAGACTAGGGGCCAGGAGAGCCTGGGAGGCGCTCGGGAGAGGCCAGTGCCAGGGGCGGCGGGCCGAAGCGGCGCTCAGTCCCGGGCGGGTGCCCGCGGAGGCGGCAGCGGCGGCGCCGGGCGGGCATGCCGCGCCACCGGAGCTCCTTTCGGGCGCACGCTTTCCTGGCGCGGGCTGCGCGCTGCTGCCGCTGCTGCTGCTTCCACTGCTGCTGCGGACTCCCATGGCGGCTCCGCCCGGCCGGGGCCGCCGCCGCTGCCGCCAGCCGCGGGCTGAATGAATGAGCCGGAGCGGCGGAGCCGGGCTGCCCGCAGCCGCGCTCACCGGCCCGGGACGCTTCCGCATGGCCCGCGAGGAGCCGGCGCCCGCGGCGGTGGCGGCAGCCGGGCAGCCCGGGGGTGGCAGAGGCGGCGAGCGGGCGCTGCAGGGGCCGGGGGTCACCCGCAGGGGGCGGCCGTCGCTGAGCCGCGCTAAACTGCACGGGCTGCGGCACATGTGCGCCGGGCGCACGGCGGCGGGGGGCTCCTTCCAGCGGCGCGCGCTGTGGGTGCTGGCCTTCTGCACGTCCCTCGGCTTGCTACTGTCCTGGTCCTCGAACCGCCTGCTCTACTGGCTCAGCTTCCCGTCGCACACGCGGGTGCACCGCGAGTGGAGCCGCCAGCTGCCCTTCCCCGCCGTCACCGTGTGCAACAACAACCCGCTGCGCTTCCCGCGCCTCTCCAAGGGGGACCTGTACTATGCCGGCCACTGGCTCGGGCTGCTGCTGCCCAACCGCACGGCGCGCCCCCTGGTCAGCGAGCTGCTGCGGGGCGACGAGCCGCGCCGCCAGTGGTTCCGCAAGCTGGCCGACTTCCGCCTCTTCCTGCCGCCGCGCCACTTCGAGGGCATCAGTGCCGCCTTCATGGACCGCCTGGGCCACCAGCTCGAGGACATGCTGCTCTCCTGCAAGTACCGCGGCGAGCTCTGCGGCCCGCACAACTTCTCCTCTGTGAGTTGCCCTGCGCGCGAACCCGCTCCCGCTCCCCCTGCTCCCCACTCTCTGGGAGTCAGGAGGCCCCCCGTGTGGCCCCTCGGGGCTGTCCACCAGGCCCCTCCTTTGTGGTGTCACCATTCCAGGATGCCAAGGTGGACCCTACCCTTGGGTCCCCTGAGTCTTCTCCAGGTGCGGGAACTTGGACTTAACTGTGGGAGGAGTGGCCTCACCCCAGTGGCAGCTGTCCAGGCCCCTCTCCCAGAGTGTCAGCCCGCACACCCCTCGCTCTACTCCTTATGGTCCTGTCTGTGCATACTGTCTTCCTTCCTTCCCGCCCTAGTCCCCAGGCGCACAGGACTCCAAGCGACTGCTCTGTGTCTGGGGTGTAGGGATCTTAGCGTGGGCTTGTTGTTCTTGGGAAAACCAATAGGAAGCTCTTCAAAAATGGGCCAGCAGGAGACTCAGGCAGAGCAGGCTGACCACCCTGAAGAGCTTATGGCTTCGGAGTTCCAAAGCACTTAGGGTCTATGTAGGAGGACTTAGGAGGAAACTCCCGGAATATCGACCAGCACTGACGCTGTAGACAGCTCGGCGGGAGAGGCAGCAGCAGCCTTCGGCTACTTTGCGCTGGAGTCTTGAGCAGCCAGGGGAAGGGAGCAGTGGTGGGCTGGGGTGGGGCCCTCCCCTAAGGTGTGAGTGTGGGTCTCTGGTCTGGAGGAATGCTCTGCAGCGCGGCAGGATGTGAATGCACACAGCTGGGGCCAGGAGAAGCTGTGCTCCGGGTTTGTAAACCATTTGCTGCGCCGGTTCCCCCCTGCCGTGGGTCTGGATAACGCAGCTGTCCGACAGAAGGTATCTGCCTTGTGCAGTCTGCCTTGGAGAAGCTCTGATGCCAGGCCCCAGCATGGCACAAGCCTGCCCAGCCATTCGTGTGTAATTGCCCCTTAGGTGGGTTTGGGCTTCTCCACTAGTGCAGGGAAGGCTGATGTGTGTGTGTGTGTGTGTGTTTATTGATAGAGCTCTGGTGGTGATTTCACTGGCCCTGATTCGTCACTCCTGACAGTCTCGTTTCTGACAAAGCTTTTTCTGGGATGGTAAAGAGATGCGACGGTTCCAACAGGTGTTGGCATGATGCTGGTCAGCTCAGGGCTCCCATTGGCTGGTTGGGCTATTCCTTGTTTAGGATGGCAACCCTGGCTTCGATCTAGTCCTGCTGGCTTTGCTTTAAGCCTGTAGATAGAGTAGCCCTGAATTATCCACTCCCCAAACATTCCTTGTTTTCTGGGCTTTTCGGCCAGCCTTAAAAGACTGTCTCCCTGGTGGCTCCCTGCCTTGGCAAGCGGGAGATGACATTAACATATGCTCCTAAGTGACTTCTTCCAGAACTTCAAGCACAATTCTGAGTTCCACAAAGGTGAAGGAATGAAGGTAGTGAACTCTTGTTATTTATTGTTCATTGGCTGACCGCTAATTAGCACCCTCTAGAGTTAGATTGAATTTCAAGGTTACATGCGAATATCAGCAGGCCCTTGCTCCAGCTCCAAGTGTTATAACACAGCCCATGAAATGTATTACTGAACATCTGACTGCTGCTTCACAAAGTGTGGAACTGCATCCTAACAGCCAGCATGCACTTTTGATATTCACCAGAGCCCTGCATTAGCAATGAGTTTTATTCTCATTTTTTAAATGTAGAAAATGAGACTCTAAAAAGCTGTCCAATGCTCTGAGCCAGCAAGTTCTAAGTCCAGCTTTGCATACCACCAAATGCATTGCTCAGAAGCCACAAGTAACCCTGCCTCTCTGATCTTGGCTGTTTCTTCTCTCAGAGGACCCTTGGGTAGGACTCTTGTTCCCCCGACCCAAGTCCTATCCCTCCAAGGAGCTGGGAGAGTGGAAAGCAGAGCTACCTTAGGTGGTCCAGGTGCTCAGAGTCTTGGCAACATGTTACTGGGGCATGCAGAGGACACAGTGCCTTCAGGAGCCACCTGACTTCAACCTCTGCGGCAGGCATGGCCATGAGCTGTGTGGATCAGTGGTTAAGGAGTTGAGGAGAGTAGAGTCGTTCCCGCTGGGGCACACCTTTCTCTTACCCTCCTGTACCCTGCCTCCCTGCTTCTGAGACTTTGCAGGCACACACTCACCCAAGCAAAAGTATTACATCCATTCCCTAAAGGTATGTGGTCCTGGACACTCAAAGTGACCCCTAGTGGCTTTCCATCATGGCCCTGTCCTGGGAGTTTCCAGCCCTTTAACATTGTATGCTGTAGGTTTTCCCAAAGACCTCTAAATTAAAGGCTTCACCCCTCTATCCTAAGAAGCCAGAAGCTATTTCAGGGAACCCCAAATACAGAGCAGGCCTATCAGTCATATCTTCCTTTAATCACACTGCTCTGTCTCAAGCTTTTGTCATCTTTGATGGAGTGGCCCTATAGTGGCTAAGAATATGAACTCTCAAGCTGCACTGACTGGGCTCAAATCCTGTGTGCCCTTGAGCAAGTGACTTAAGCTCTCTACCCTTCAATTTCCTAATCCAAGATTTCCTGTTGTCCAGTGTCACCCACCTCAAGACCCTTGGCTTACTTCCTCTAGGGAACACCAGTGAAATGCATTTCTGATGAGAACCAGGCCATCTCTGGATATTTATTCCTTTTGGGGGAAAAGTGGGAAGCAGGGTGCCAAGCACTCCCCAGACACCTGTGCTGCCCCAGTCTTAAGAGGACTAGTGCAACAGGTGAGGGGCAGGTTCCAGGGATGCACCAACCGTCCCCTAGTCCCACTCAATCCAGTCAGTACCATGGTGGAGATCAACCCAGCAGGGGAGAGGAGCATCTGGTGGGTCTGATTCTCCAGCCCCACTCAGGATATGTTTATTCACAGTGCCTCTCTTTGTTGTAGCTGTGCAATAGTTAATCACTCAGTGGTCAGAGAAAGCAGCTCCTGCTTCTGAATGCCCGTGTTGTTTCTCTGCCACCAGCTGTGGTCTTGGGCTCTGCACACTCTGGCCCTGCCGGGGTTTCCTGGGGGCAGAGAAAAACAGCCTTTCCAATAATTGGGAAGGATGCAAAACTGGGAGGCTGAATTATCTGGGTATCAGGGCCTTGGAAAAGGGACCAAGGGTTTGGGAACAGCAACCATGAGAGGCCAATCTGGGGTCCGCTGCAAGAACAGGGAGCAATGGTCCTCTCTGGCAGATGGCATGGATCAGGGGAGAGCATTGGGCAGAACTTGGCTTGGGGCTTCACTTCTCCCCTTTCCTAGCTGTGTGCCTTGGGCAGATACCTTGCTCTCTGAACCTCTGGTAGTAATTCCTGCCTCAGAAAGCTCGGATGGAGATAACATATGTGCAGTAACTGGCACACACCTGGGCAGTAGTGGGCACTCGATATTCAAAAGTCTCAATGTCTGGGCATCTGATGGTGGCAGTTATTAATTAGTATTAATATAATATCATATCTTATCATGACCACTTACCTGAGTGGGGATAGGCTTATTTCCTAGTTTGTTCATTCAATTAACCAACCTCCATTGAGTATCAACTGTATGCCAAGTTCTGTACTGGCAGCTGGGGGTATAAGATGAAATAAGGCTTGGTGCGTGTTCCCCAGGCACTTGCAGTGTTATTGAGGAAAGAGATGTGTGACCGTGTGCCAGGGCATCCAGAGGTGCTGTGTGGGCTCAGAGCAGTACCCAGATCAGACTGGGGACCCCCTAGTAGCTTCCTGGAGGAAGTGATGTCTGAACTGAATCTTGAAGGGTAAGTAGGAGTCCCAGAGTAGAGAAGGAGAGAGGATTTCATTGGAGGGGACAGCACGTCAAATGAGAGAGTGCAGAGGCATGAAATGAGATTGAGCACGTGCCTTCGAGGCCCTGAGACCAGTTCTAGGTGGCTGGAGGGAGGGGCTGCATGTGCGGAGGTGGGGGCGGGGTCGAGAGGTGATGATGCAGTGGTGTGATGGGTCCCTGGGAGCCAAACTAAAGTTTTTGAACTTTGCAGCAGAAACTCTGACTTCTTTCACTATTGGCTGTTAGGCTGGAGAGGGAGACCTCGCCTGGGTCTGAATGCCCCAGCTGCTACTGCATTCCTTAACTTCATCAGGGGCCACTGCTCCCTACATCCTTCCCCCTTTCATACCCACCTTTGCAAGAGTTAACCTTGAGTTCAGATTCTGGACTATTCATATGTACTAAAAGCCAAGGAAACGGCATTTGGTTTCATCGCATTTTGTCACATCAAGCAAGCTGGTTGCTACTTGCCAGGACAGAACACAAGAAATCATTTCAGCAACATATTGTTTAAAATCAGCTAATTCTGTTGAATCGGTGCTATGCCAGGCAGTCCAGTAGTTGTGAGGATGGCCAGCTTTAGGGAGTCAAGGAAGTTACTTTTCTTTAGAGAAAGAGGAATAAATGAGCTAATACCTGTAAAGCACTTAGAACCATTTCTGGCACCAAGTAAACATGCAAGAAATATGAGTATTTCCATTATGATTATGTGCAGGGGCATTTTGAGTGAAGGACAAAGGCAGATAGCACTGGGCGGTTGTGCTGTGCCAGACCCTGGCTGGGCGTGTAGCACGTCGTCTCAATTCTTGCAATAACCCTGGCAGGTTGTTTGAGAATCCACATGTCAGAAATGGGGAAACAGCACTTTTGGGAGCATCTGTAATCCACCTAAAGTCACAGAGCCAGCAGGTGACAAAGCTGGGATTCCAACCCAAGTCCTCATGACTGCAAAGGCATGTGTTCTTTCCGCACGCAGCTGGAGGAGGAAGGGGCAGTGTTGGTGGGAGGCAGGGGTTGTCCTGGGAAGTCCAGCCTCAGCTTTGCCCTGGCCAGCTGGGCGACCTTGGCCTCAGGACCTTCCTCTGTAATATGCAGGCATGAGCCAAATGACCAATGGGACTTAGGTGAAAAGTTCTCCATTCTAGTGGGCAGTCAGGGGAAAAGAGGGTTTAAATAGTGCAGATGGCGCGAGCCTTTCAAACAGCCATTTCTTTTCTTTGCAGAGCTGAAACAGTGATTAAGGGGTGAATGTACAAGTTATTGAAGTGCTAGAGACAGGACGGTGATTAAATAGACATTTATACAAGGAACATGAAAAGACCTCCTCCAGTTATTTGACTTCAGGGAAATTAGTTTAGGGAATCAAATGTAAACTCTGCTCAGGTCTACAGATATCCAAATTGACCAACGTCAGGCTGATTCTGAGAGTGGCTATTTTGGGGACACTGTGGCCAGTCATGAAGGCATCAATCAGATGTCTGCCCAATTGAGAAGGGCGGGAGGAATAACCGGGCCATTTGCTGTGTGTGTCAGTAGCTTTCATTCTCCTTAGTGATTTGCTTGGATCAGCTACTCAGAGATTCAATCTACCAATGCAGATTAAGTGCCTACTGTGTGCCAGGCACTGAACCACAAAGATGACCATAAATCTGATCTGTTTCTGCTACACAGACCTGCAAAGGTAGGGCAATGTGCTTTAGACCCAGGGTGACAGGGTCTAAAAGGAGCAGCCTGTCTTACAGAGAGTGAGGCTGGGAATGCAACCACCTAGGATTTGTATTGAGTATCTGTTACATATGGTTACATTGAGCTTTGCCAGAATTGAATGAGTGTTATGGAACCTATTTTACAGATGAGGAGACCAAGGCCCAGGGGGAGGTACAAAGTTACACAGCTGGGATGAATCCTAGCAGCAGAGTTAGGATTACAAAGTGATGCCTTCCCTATGACTCCATTCTGCCAACACTCAGAGATGTTGGTGAAATAAACCCTTCCAAAGAAGGTATCACTCACACTCTTCCAAGCCTAAACTGAAGTTTTGTTCACTGCAAGTTTCTGTCATCCTGGGTTCCAAGGACTGCAACCCTGAGAAGGAAAGACTGTTCTTAAGACTACAAGGAAGCAAAGTAGGTCAGTCCGTGGAGGGGAATCTACCCAGGAGTTGTGAAAGAATTTGACGTGTGCCGCAACTAAATTACCATTTTCATTCTTTCAAGGACACTGGTAACTTGAAGTCCCAGATAAGGAAATGTTGCCAAATTGAGATCCAGCTCAGGCCTGTGCTAACAAATAGATGACTCACCCATAATTGGAACATGAATTGTTGGTAAAACAAATAGAGGCTGCTAACGTACCCAGGAAGTTTGTTCTCCTGAGCATGTCAAATATCTCCCCTGACACCATTGTTTATACTATTAATTTGCTAAGTAAATCGTTTCCTCTGATTCCACACACATTTATTGAGGTCCTGCTCTCCACCGGGCACTTTTACATTCATTATTTTATTTCAGCCTGACAACATATCAGAGAGGAAAGTATTCTTTTCTCCCCAGTACAGACAAGAAAACTGAGGCACAGAGTGGTTTAGTACCCAGCCCAAGGTCGTAGACAGAAGCCCTGATCTTAGGGTTCCAAAGTCAATGCTCCTTGCATTACATCACAATTGTTCCTGGTGCGGCTTTGGCTGGACAAACCTGCATTTCTAATCAGCAGAGTGTTAATTTATTATGCCTGGATAGGATGTGATAATGTACATTGCCATCTCATTTTATCCTTGCAGCAATGGAGAACACTTATTATATTCCATTGCCTGCCTAATTCCAGAGAGGGGAGGAGCTTACCCAAGGTCACAAGACACGGGAATGGAAGAAGAGCCAGAATTTGAACTCAGGTCTCCTAAGAGTCCATGCACCTCTTTCTCCCCCAGCTCCTCTGTTGCCGGCCAGGGTGAGTTTGAGGGGAGTTTACCTGCCCCAGAAGATTTCCTTAGGGAAAAAATGATAGTCTGATGAGTACATTGCAGAAAAGCATCAGTACTGAAACTGGCTGTGGAGAAGAGATGAGGAGGCTGCCTTCCCTTATCTCTGCCTAGAGACTCGCCTTTCCTCCCAGGCAGACCTGTTCCAGCGCATTCCAATTGGCAGTGAATGAATGGGGAGCCCTCAAGAGGGGTTCACACTTTAGCATGCCCAGATTCCTGGCCCTCGATAGAGATCTGACTCAGTAGGTCGGGGCAGGGCCTGAGATTCGCATTTCTAACAAGCTCTCAATAACCCAGACACTGCTAGTTCATGGACCACCCACACTTTAAGAGGCAAGGCTGGGGGCTCCTTGGAACCCATGAATGCCGGTAAGGAGGGACCAGCGTGGCTCTCTCAGCCATGACGGATTCACTGGGTCTGTAAGCATGTTTGTGGGATGAACATCCCACAGTGAAGCAGGGAAGGGGAAGGGTCCCTGGGGAGGGGTGCTGGGCTCCCAGTGAACCCAGGAGGATGTGCAGTAGCAGATGCATCACTGCCCCCGGGGTGGCCTTCTACCGTACCAGGGCAGGGTCAACAGAGAGCCAGGGGCAAAGGCCATGTGGTAGGCGCATAACGGTCCCTCAAAGATGTCCACGACTTCATCCCTAGAACCTGTCAACACGTTACCTTGTGTGACCAAAGAGACTTTGCAGATGTGATTAAGTTAACGATTTGAGATGGGGAGAATGTCCTGGACTATTGGAGTGGCCCAGTGTGATCACAGATCCTTATAAATGGCAAAAGGAGGCAGGAGCGTCAGAGTGAGAGATGTAACCACCGAAGCAGAAGTCAGAGATTTGAAGGCATTCCTCTGATAGCTTTGAAGATGGAGGAAGGGGCCATGTGTCAAGGAAGGTGAGTGGCCTTGAGACCCAGGAAAAGGCGCAGACAGATGCTGCCCTCGTGCCTCCGGAAGGATCACAGCCTTGCCAGCAACACCGTGACTTTAGCTCGTAAGACTCATTTCCGACTTCTGACCTCCAAAACTGTAAGATAATAAATTTATGATGTTTGATGCTACTAAGGTTTGTAAGGATTTGTTATAGCAGTGATAGGAAACTAATACAGACATCATTTTTTTCCGTACAGAATGTTTTCTATGACAGACCTGAATCTGCATAGAGAACCAGGCTGGGTAGTTTTGGAACAAAGTCTATCCAAAAATCAAGAAAATAAAAGAATTTGTAACAAACAAGCATCTAGTTTCAAAAATGGCACGGGGGTATTTTAACCACACATTCATGCAAGATTGGGAATTTGGATTCCAGAAACTTAGAACGAAGATGGTTAGGGGGTATAGAAAGAAGGTCGCCTCAGGAGTCAGACAGACTCAAGTTCAAATCCCAGCTCTGCCAGGTCTTAGCTGGTGGCTATTAGGGAGCTGCTTACCCTCATTGAGACCCTATTTCCTCATTTATAAGTCACAGATACTTTCCTTGCAGGGTAGTTGTGAAACTTAAAGATAATACATAAAAAAAATTATTGAGAGTCAGCCATAGGCTAATCTTGATGGATAGAAGTTGAGTATAAATACAGAAAGTGTCTCTGCTCCCTTGTATGAGAAAGCGCAGCGCAGGTACGGAGGTGCTCGATAAATGTGAGCCGTCACATCAAATATTTTAACCAGCCAGGGAAACATCCTCATCGTCACTAAAATAAGTGACGCCCTCACTTCTTCCAAGAAAGACTTTCAAGTCCCTGAAAGAATAGCCCCCAATGGCCCTCTATGTGTAGTCACAATTGCAGCCAGGAAACATTATGTCGTTTTCATATCACAACTTTCTGGGTAGGTCAGAGCCCTTTGGTGTTTCTTCCCCATTCGATACCCTGACCAAAATTATAAATCAGAGAGGGTGATGGGGTCGCTTAAGGTCACACCGCAAGTGAGTGGGGAGCTTAAGATAGACTCTACGGATGTTTGTACTTCAGCCTACAAATGATACTTTGTATCACAGCAGTATTGGTTTCTTCCTCTGTCTTCCAGAACACATATTCTGACCATCCCCTTCTGATCCTGATGGCATATCCGATCTGAAAGTTGTTGATACGCTGATCTCTGGAAGTGAAAGGTTTTAATCTTCTCTTGGAACCCCTCCCAACGAAAATTATTTTCCCACTTTGAAATGGCACGGGCATCCACTGTGAACTCACACCCATAAATCTAAGCCTGCTGCTCAGGAGAGCAGATGAGGTTTGATTCTGCTTCTCAGCACAGCCTCACAGAGCAAATTATGGAAAGAATTTGATTTATAGGAGCACCTCAAAGGCTCTGGAGCGAGACGCGTGTTTATTCACTTTATTACCATTTATTTTACACTATCTCTTTACGCTCCCTGCACATGGATTTGAAAGACTATTTGGATAGATGCTTATGACCTGCCAGATTGCATGGCCCTGTTGAGGCTCCTGCCCCGCTTTGGTGATGCTGCCAGCTGTTCAGGTTGAGGGATCCTCGTGCCGGCACTGGGGTAAAGCCCAGCCCATTGCAAGTGGACGAGGAGACTCTAGCCCAAAGTTTGAGCCTGAACTTTACAAAGTCTGTCTGTACGGTACTTGGTGTGAATTTCCAGCTGCAACTGCAGGATGTATACGGGCAGGCTTGATTTAAGATTCAAATATCTCAGAACAGCTGGGGATATTTAGCATCGCTATAATTACATTACATTTCTGATGGTACATGGAGTCAGAGCCTTTTTTGTTGTTGTTTGAATATTCTATGAGCATCAAATATTTTAACCAGCCAGGGAAACGTGACTGCATTTTTCACAACTAAGTAGTTTCGTTTTTAAAATTCCAGCCAGGGATGAGTATCTCAGGCTTTAATCTTCTGCCATGTCTTTGGAATGGCAAGAGCAGTGTCCCCTTGCTGTGACTGAGGAGATCAGTTAGGTGGGCTATGATACTGGGGAAAGGAGAAAAACGGGGTGGGAACTAGTAGGCACCCACTGTGTGCCAGGAGGGATGGTATCAACTTGCCAAAAGTGGCATTGCTGATAAGTGCTATAGCTGGGGTCAGCTAGGATCTCTACAAAGGCAATTTTGGCAACTAAGGTGAAATGAGTTGCCAGGAAGTGGGAAAGAAAAGAGAGAAAACAAGATAAAGGAAGACCTACTATGTGCAAGGCTCTGTTATATTCATTTGTTATCGTCTTTAATCCTCAGGACAGCTCTGAGGGTTAATTACTGTTATATCCATTTTACGGATAAGGAAACCAAGGCTCAGAAGGTAATGGGGAAAGTGGTGATGAGGACATGCCTCTCACCCTCTTAGAAGATCACATTTTTATATTTAATTTACATTGAGCCCTGGCTCCTTCACTCTCATCACCCCTCTCCCCTGCCCTATGTTCCAAGATGCTTAACCAGCCAACGAGGCAGGAAAATACCTATTACCTTTGCTGACCTCCCTCTTCCCACCCCCTTGGAGTCACGAGTTCATGGCCTGGAGTCACAAAGCCAAGTCATTGCTGAGATGCTTATCTCTTTCCAAGGAATTTTCCAACTTCCATGCCCTTGTTCAAGCTGTTCCCTTCCCCTGGATGCCCTGATCTACCATCTCTGCCTCTGCAGCCCTGCCTACTGTTCACGGCTGGGTGCTCAGATGTGCCCAGAATGTGCCTGGAAGGATGCCTGAGATCCGATGATGGGCTGCCTCTGAGCAGGGACCTGGAGGATGGGTCGGCTGGGCAGAGGGAGCCCTGCTCCTCACCCTGCTTCCTTATCTGTGGCCCGAGTCCTTTTAACCGGTTATATATGCATGCATAACATACAACAAATCAACACAAGAAACGAGACAAAAATACTGGTTTTTCTTCATTGTTTAAAAATCTCTTCTGTGGTTATCTGAGCCCCCTCCTCCATACAGATCATCTGTAAGTAAAGAGATATTTTCTGCTCTTTCAACCACACTAAACTCACTCTGTTGATGCCCCTCTTAGGATCTTTTCCTTTCTTGGCCTTTTATTGAAGCCCTATATATCCACTCAGTTTCCCTCCTTACCAACTATCATCTCCTGGAGGGCAAGAACCATGCCTGGCTCCATCCTGCGGCTGCCCCAGCACCTGACTCTATGCCCTGGGGGCAGAAAGTTCCCTGTCTGGATATCGAGTTGTTGAAATGGGAAACAGAACGGTTCCACCAAAATCTACGTGGACTCATTCTGTCATTCATTAATACATTCAGTAAAGAGTTATGGAGGCCCTCGCGGGCCAGGCATTCTGGTAGATGTGGGACACAGAGGGAAATGGATTGGGTCCCACCCCCACAGAGCCCCCATCCTGGAGCTCTGCTTTCCAAGTCTCCCTGAGCCTCAGAGACACAGGGAGGGCTTGTTTTAAAAAATCCCTGGCTCCCAACCAGAACTACTGAATCAGAATTTGTAAGGGAGAGGCCCAGCAACCTATTTTTAATATGCACCCCAGGTGACTGAGGATTTTAGAAAAACATGGCATATTGCAGGCTGGAAGGGCAGATAATATGCAAGTAAACAAATAAATGAACAAGACTGTTTCCAATATGAATAAGTGCTGTGAAAGCAAAAATAAAATAATAAGGGCATCTGATAGAGGGTGGCAGGAGGTGCCTGAGGACAGGGAGCAGGGAAGGATCGATTCTCTGGGGAAATGATGTCTTTGTTGAGACTTGGAAGATGAGAAGGGGGAAGCTCCACAGGGACCAGGGAAAAGCATTCTCAACAGGGGGAACAGCAAACCAAAAGCCCTGAGTCCGGGAAGGATCTGCCTGCTTCCTTCCAACACTGGAAAACCCAGTTCCAGCAGCTCGGTCTCTGGTTCTTTGTATCGTGGGTACATCTGGCTCCCTGCGAAGCGTGGCCGCCTCTCTCACCCACACGCCTTGTGAGAGAGCAGCAGGATTCTAGCAGTTCTGGAAACACTGACCTCCGGAATGCTAATGTAATGTAGCTTGAGGTCCTTAGGCTGAACTTTCCTTTAAAAAATAACTCCAAGAGAGTGGAAAAAAACTACGGCACAAAGCATCCAGTCACAAATCCCTGTCTAAGGGCAGCTCAGTGAGGCCAACAGAGCCAAGCCCTTACTTTGGAGTACTACATTCCAGGTAATTAGAACCACAGTCCTCTGCTGATTCATCTTCATGAGGGCAAAGGTCTTAAGCCTTTGATGTTCAGATAGAGTTTCCTTATGCGGCCTCTAAAGTGCTAGGTCAGATGGCTGGTCGCCCACAGTGACCCCTTCCCCGGCTTTGTGTTGCACAGAGAACTTGCAAATCTTTCACTTCTGTTCATCTTCGTGGTAACCATGTGGCTCAGAAAAGCACACAGTGTTGTTCCTGTTTTACAGATGAGACAGCTGAGGCTCAGGGAGGAGCACTGACTGGCCCGAGGTTACCCAGCTGGTGCCAGAGCCAGGTCAGTTCTGACTCCTGCTGCGGCGCGGCTCACGGTGGTGAATCGCTACTGGGAGTCTAAATCTGTCCTTCTGCAAGTCTCAATGTCACCATCACCTCCTGGAGGAAGTCCTCCCTGATCCCAGTAGAGGGCATAGTGAAACCTGGTTGGGAAGTTGAATCCTTGACCGGGAGGGCCCATGGCAGTGCGGGGGTTCCCTAGAGACAAAATCCCTCAGACTTCAATACCTTTTACATGGTGCGTGAGAATCTGGGTATACTGTGAAAATAGAGATTCTGGCTCAGCAAGCAGGGGCTGAGGTCCTGCATTTCTGACAAGCTCCCAAGTGACACCAGTGCCACAGGCACATGGGCCACACTTTGTGTAGCTAGGATCTACAAGACCGGAGGAGAAAACACATGAAGTATGAGAGAAAGAAGGACCTCTGGCCCTGGACAGACCCGGGTGCCTGACAACCCTGCCACTTTATTGTGTGTTACAATGAATCATCCCTTCTGGACCGAGTTCAAGGTGGGCCCACCTTGTCCTGAAACCTGCGCTGAGAAGCAAAGCCACTTCTCCTGGACTAGACCTTCAGGCTGCTGCTCTTCAGAAATGCAGACAGCGCAGCAATTGGTAAGTCCTATTAAGGGTAGCTCTTCCCTTTGTCTTTATGTGATGCCGAAACAACGAGTCATTGAGAGAGACTTTGTGACTGGAGAGATGGCAGCAGAGTCATGCCTTCGACATGAGTTCCCCTCAAGGATGAGCCGCGAGATATGTCTGCTCCCTTTTCTGATTTCGTAGATGTCAGTGGACATGTCCATGAGTCCACGAGAGGTGGGGATCCAAGGTGAGCCTCTGGCTTGATCCCAGTAACCGGCTTTTGTCTTTGGGCAGCATGTTGCTACTGGGAGGGGGGAGAAAGCCGTCAACTGAGGGAGCTGTGACAGTGACAGGGCATTTCTAGGTGACGCAGCTAGAAGCCTGTGCTTTTGTTGCTGTAAGTCCGTTAGTTAAAACTGCTAAGGCTGCTCCCAAACCGTGCCTCAGACTACTCATTCCATTCATACCCTTATTTGTTTTTTTCCTCATTCATTCTTTTGTTCATTGTTTTATTCATTCACTGATTGACAGCTTCATTTACTCATTCATACATTTATTGAGAACCTTCTATATGCCGGGCACTAATTATAACAAAGCGACTCCACTGCAAGTCATCAGTTCAATCCCCCTGCTCCCATAGTATCCTGTAGCCAGGCAACAGACTAGACCCTCCGTGGCCTCTCTAGTTCAGTGCTGAAAAACTGGCCCATCCATTTGTCATCTTTAGTCTGAGACTCTGCCCTGCTTTGAGACGTCATGTGGTTCTATTCTACAAGGTAAGGCCAAGCACCCAGGAAATCTCCAATTCTTGCCCCTACATATCATGCATTCCGGCATGTTGAGCTGCCTGTAGTCCCTGAATCTGCCATGCTCTTCCCAGCCTTTGCATATGCTGTTCCCTCGGCCTGGAATGTCCTGCAACCCCCTGGTCTGGCCAGTGCTGCCCTGAGAGAGACTTTGTCCTGGAGTGCGTAAGAGTGAGGGCTGGATGCTCAGGCCTTGACTTTTCCATGGACAGAGTCTATCCAGCAGTTTCCCCTCTTTATTTGGATTTGCACAACAGCTCCGGGGGAAGGTAGCAAAAGAGTCACAAATCCCAGACGAGTGGAGTGACTTTCCCAAGGTCACAAAGCTAGGAAGAGGCCAGGTCTCAGCTACAATTTAGCTCTTCTCACTTCCTTTTCGGGGCTGATGCTAGTGTACAACGTACACAGAAAAGACGTCGGCCACTGGGAGCCATTGCTTAATACCTATAGGACATTTTTATTACTTTCTACTGAAGCCTAGAAGAATCTGCCCTGGCCAGACACGGAAGCTGCAGAGGAGAGCTGAGGTTATGGTGTGATGATTCAGATTTCAGAAAAAGCAGGTTTTGCCTGAAATATTTAAATAACTCAGAGTTACTGCCGCCCCACGCAGGAGAGGACAGCCAGGCAGTGGTATATGACTTCTGGGTGGGAGGGGAGTCGTGTGGGAGGCAGGAGTCAGGCTTTCAGAGAGAAATTACCATTTTGTATTTATTACTTTGGCTCGCAGGAGTGCCGCAGGGACAGGCTTGCTGATACAGTAGCTAATTGCCTCAGTCCCCTACTTCGGTTTGCAGTGTGTGGAAGGCCCAGGTGCAGGCTTGCAGGACATGATCCGGCCCAGGACCCCCAGGTGCCCAGGGCTCTCTCTGGGGGCATGAAGTGCTGGTGAGGAGGGGTGGGGTAGTGGGAGAAAGGAGGGGCCTCTCATCCTCAGATACCTGGGGACACCAGGATCACCAGGATCATCTGGTCCCTGTGCCCACCTGCAGAGTGAAGGGAGCGGAGGAGTCCCGAGCTGAGAACTGGAAGACCAGAGCTGCACTCTGCCACTGACCGCTGGGCAGCCCTGGAGCCGTAGCTGCCCCTCTCTGGGCCTCTCGTGCCCATCTGGAAAATAAAGGAGATCGTAAATCAGTATTTTTCAACTCTGGCTGCACATTAGAATCACCTAGGGAGATTGTTTTTAAAAATTGCTAAAGCCCAGACTCAACCCCCAGAGGTTCTGATTTTGTTGACGTGACATAAGTATTTTTTAGGCGCAGTTGAGAGTCTGGCTAAAACATAACCAGATAGATTCACTGATCTGCGCGGTCTCTCTTAGGGTGGATATTCTAGAAGTCAAAAAAAAAAAAAAAAAGGCAAGAAGTCAGTGACCTTGAGATCCAGGGTCACTTGCTTCTGCATTTGGATTTTTACCGTCAATAATCTGTACCCGCTCAAGTCTCCCCCATCTGCCCAGGGAGGTTCCCTCTTCCCGGTGAATGTTGGAGAACTGTACACCAGGAGGCAGGAGGCTCAGCTCTGTGGCCAGGAGTCAGCTAAGTTGGGATCCCCAGGTCCTAATTCCCTCATCCCTAGATCAAGAGAAAGCAGCTGGAGCCGGCCTACCTGCCAGCAGGCTTCGGATGAGAGCTTGTTTTATGCTGCCCTCTAGTTTACGAAGGGCTTTCCCAGGCAGTGCCTGACGGTAGAGATTACTATTCCTGTTTCATAGATGAGAAGACAGAGGCTCAGTGTGATCAGGTAGCTTGCCCAAGGCCATCCAGCCTGTAAGAAATGGAACCAGACAGATGTCCGTTCGAATCCTAGCAATGCTGCTTCCAAACTAACGTTGACTAGTCCATGAACTTTTCTGTGCCTCAGTTTCCTTATCTGTAAAATGGACAGAAATACCGCTCATCTCTACAGAGCGGTTGTGAGGAGGAAAAGCAGTAACCAGGCAGGACTCCTTGCGAAGCCTGGCACAAAGCAGATAATCAGCTGATATTTCCTTCCTCCTCCCTCCCTCTGCAGTTCCTCCCATTCTCCCCTTATTCCTATTCCCTCCCTGCTAGTTTTTAAACTCTTCAAGGAATGGGACCTTGGCCGGGCGCAGTGGCTCACGCCTGTAATCCTAGCACTCCGGGAGGCCGAGGAGAGCGGATCCTTTGAGCTCAGGAGTTCGAAACCAGCCTGAGCAAGAGAGGGACCCCGTCTCTACTAAAAATAGAAAGAAATTAATCGGACAACTAAAAATATATAGAAAAAATTGGCCGGGCATGGTGGCGCATGCCTGTAGTCCCAGCTACTCGGGAGGCTGAGGCAGGAGGATCGCTTGAGCCCAGGAGTTTGAGGTTGCTGTGAGCTAGACGGACACCACGGCACTCACTCTAGCCTGGGCAAAAAGAGTTCGACTCTGTCTCAAAAAAAAAAAAAAAGAAAAAGGAATGGGACCTTGAGAGACAATACACTACATTTGACCTTGAGCAAGTTGTTGCATCGCCCTGTGCCTTCATTGCCCCGTCTGTAAAATGGGGGTAAGAGTGGTATTTGAGATTAAGGATTCGATGGGTTGAGAGGACAGCTCTGGCACGGAGCTCCCGCTGTGCTTGTCCTGCTTCTTTACAGCCTCCCTTCTCCCCGCTGGGCCCCGGCATGGGGAGTACTTCCCGCCTCCACCTCCTCCAGTGGGCGTTCGATGAGCAAGAGAGTGATCCCCCCAGGCAGAAGCACGGAAAACAAGCACAGCCTCCCAAGTCCTTGCCGTGTCCTCAGCTGTGACAGCTCTGCTGAGTACACACAGCCCCCAGGGCTCCTGGGCGGAGAGCAACAACCCTCTAGCAGGGGATTGCTCACCACCTGGAGATGAGAAAAAAAGGAAAAAGCTGTAAATATAGAGGATTCATCTGTGATAAGTCATGGTTAGAAACCCCAGCGATATAACTCTTTAATTCTCCACTCCAGCTTGTAAGCTCATGCAGTAAAAACAGTCACTGGTAATTTATTTTTTCTTTTAATTTTGAGATTCTTTTTTTCTTTAACCAACCAAAAAGTCCTCCTAAACTCACCTTGAGCTTTTATTTTTTTTTTTCCTTTAACAGTCATAAAATGTTACCGTGGATTACAATGTAAAAGCAATCCTCTCTCTTCCATTGCCAGGTTGAAAAGACACAGACTCACAGACAATTAATTTCTTTCTTCTTTTTTTTTTTTTTGTTTTGTTTTTTTGAGACAGAGTCTTGCTCTGTCATCCAGGGCAAGAGTGCCGTGGCGTCAGCCTAGCTCACAGCAACCTCAAGCTCCTGGGCTCCAGGGATCCTACTGTCTCAGCCTCCTGAGTAGCTGGGACTACAGACATGCGCCACCACGCCCAGCAAATTTTTCTATTTTTAGTAGAGACGAGTCTTTCTCTTGCTTAGGCTGGTCTCGAACTCCTGAGCTCAAGTGATCCTCCTGCCTCATCCTCCCAAAGTGCTAGGATCACAGGCGTGAGCCATTGCACCCAGCCAGTTTCTTAAGCAGGTGTTGTTAAAACAGGAGTGAGTCCCAGGCTGTGTTTGGGTCACCTGTTTCCAGGTGGCAGAGGAGGCTGGCATGGAGGGAGGCAGCTCAGGTGCTCTGCATGTGATCCAAGTGTTGGGTTGGAGTCACTTCTCTTTCAACTTGGAGCTGGATGATCTCAAGCAAGTGAATTCTTCTTTGGGCTCAGTTTTCTCATTTGTAAAAACTGGACACATTGAGATTGAAGGAACTATTGGGCATCCTACTTGGTAGCTGGGCATATAAACCTGGAGCTCCAGGGGAGGTCAGGACTAGAGAGAGGGGGTTCGGAGTCATAGATGGAATGGTGGAATTTAGTGGACTGGACGGCATCACCTAAGCTGAGTGTGTAGACGGAGAAGGGCAGCAGGCAGAGCACCGGGCCCTGGATCCATGAATATTTAGGGGTCAGGAAGCAGAGGAGCTGGAGATGGGGGTGAGAGGGAACAGTCAGGGAGGTAGGAGGGACACCCAGCAGGCACTGACATAGAAAGAAGCCTGAGGGAGGGGCCAGCAAGGGGGTTGTGGTCAGCTCTGTGCAGCCAGCAAAGGTCAGGCCTCCCCACTACTGGGAAATGGGAGCAGTACAGTGTAGAGCTTGTAAGCATAGGTTTTAGAACCAGATGCACTTGAACCCAGGTCTTGATGCTGCCATGTCTTGGCTTTCTGACCTTGGCCAACCTCTAACCTCTTTTGATCCTTAGCTTCCTCCTCTGCATGGCATTATTGTGCAGTTTAAATGAAATAATGTCTTTAAAGTGCTTAGCTCTGGGCCTGGCACACAGTAGGTGCTCAATATACAGAAGCTGTTTGTATTCTTCCTGGAACTGCTCAAGTGGGTAGAGTCACCGTCAGTCAGATGTACTGCAGAGGGACCCAAGTTAGGAAGGGAATATTTCAGTTGGGCAATCCAGCCTTCACCCAGGGCTGGAAAGGAGGTTATCTTGAAGGCTCTGACTTGTAATGGAAGGCTGCAGTCCCCAACCCCTAGGCTGCAGCCTGGCACTGGTCTGTAGCCTGTTAGGAACCGGCCGCATCTCACCACCTGAGCTCCACCTCAGCTCCTGTGACTCCCGTCAGTGGAAAAATTGTCTTCCGTGAAACCAGTCCCTGGTGCCAAAACGGTCGGGGACCATTGACATAAGGAGTGGCCAGGTGGAAGCAGATAGAGCCAGGAAGGCCACTGGCCAGCCAGAGCACGCACACCCTGCTTAGAGGCCTCGTAGTTTCAGATGTTTACAGCCCCATGCGGGGCAGATGAAACCCATTCTCAGGCCCAGAACAGCTCACGTGGGTTTGAGAATCCTTTTAGGTGATGCTAGATCAGAGAAGAATTTCAAACAGAGTGTATGGGATTCACGGGATCAGATCTGCATTTCAGAAAGACCGCGGTGGCAGCAACGCAGGGAGAGGATGGGAGGGGGCCTGGGTCTAGTCCAAGGCAGGGAGAGAAGCCAGGAAACTGCACTCAGGTGAGAGGGGCCCGGGATGAGGAAATGGGCTCATTATAACGTAATTACCTCTATAATCAGCATGCAGGCGTGTTATTTCAAAATGTAAAGATGATTATGCGATTAAAGGCTTTTTTCCTTTTAATGGAAATAACTTAACCAACCTGGGGGTTTGGGTGAGTGGTTGGAGGAAAAGGTGAGGTATTAATTTTTAACCAATTGATTTTGCGATGAATTAGTTTATTGATTCAAAAATATCACTCACTGTGGACGGTGTAAATGAGATTAGTGTCTGGTTAGAGTGAAAGCTAAGTGAAGGGACCCAGGAGGCTTCCCTCGTTAGACTGGAGAGAAGCTTTCGGTTTTGCACGGATGGAGAGGAGGTAGCCCTGGCCCTGTTGGTAGAGCCTGCTGGGCCCAGGCAGGTGGCTGGAGGGAGTGGGCTCAGACCAGAAGCTCCCCTCTGATGTCTCTGAAGAATTAACAAGTGGTTGAACTTTAAGCAATGACGTGGTGTGAGCTAACCAAACACAGGAAATAATTCTACCACTGTTCCCAGTGTTTTTAAATACACAGACAAACTAGAGGAAGGAGGGAGAGAGGGAAGGAAGGAAGGAAGGAAGGAGGGAGGGAGGGAGGGGGGGGGGAACCTTAGGTTCCAGAAATAATGAGAGACCTTAATACCAGGGTGATAAGCACACAGCTTGCTTCCTGGGGGCCTATGGGACCAGACCAGAGGCTCCAGGCCAGGGGACTGGTGTGTGTTGGGGATAGGGAAGGGCGGTTATCACCTGAGACCACCTGAGACAGGGCCCCTGCATAAAGGACTCTTAAGGAGCTGTATTTTCTGTTAAAGGAGGAGGAGAAAACTCCATCCAGAAGCCCAAGGAACCTAGGGGTCCGCTAGGGGTTCTAGGTGACGGTTCTAGACAAATCTGCAAGAACTAGAGTCTGCAAGCCTGTAGTGTGGGTGAGTGTGGGGTCTGGATTTATACTACCCACATGGTGCAAGAATCTTGAGTCAAAATAGCAACATAAAAACTCACCTGGATCTGGTGAAATACAGGGCCCCAGGAGAAGCAAGTAGCCAGAATAGCTCTTTTATGGCATTGCTGACAATGCAGGACACGTGGGCACAGAGAAAAGACATGACAAGGCCACACCTGCTTGTGGGCTCATTAAAGGTAGTGCTAGCATGGACCTGTCTCATCCCACCCCCTCCTTCTGTAGGGGTGGAAGCTAAGTTCCAAGGAGGTGCATGGATTGCCCAAGGTCACGCAACGTGTTAGCGTTAGGAAGCATGGGGTGGTGGAGAGAGCAAGGGTACTGGAGTTGGTAAAACCTGGGTCTGAATCTTGAATCTGCCATTTAGTAGATGGGACCTAGGTCAAGCTGCCTAAATTTTCTGAGCCTGTTTCCTTATCTTCAAGATGGGTTGCTCCTGCTTTGAAGGATGGTTGGGAAATAAGGGAGATCACTTTGGTAAAAGTGCTTGGAATCATGCTCAGTGTTCTGTATGTGCTGGTGTCCTTTAAATTTTGCTCTTAAAAAGTCCCCTCCACGGAGCACTCCCACTAAGCTCCAGCTGGCCCTGATGACTTTTTTACTTACACAGGACCACCTGTGTTCTATTACTTCGCACTAGGTTGCTTATTGTCATAGAATTAATTTTTAACTCCAAATCATGGCTTTTGCAGTTCCCTTTACCTTTGTGTGCTTTTTCTGTCCTCACTTATTTCCCACTGGTCCTCAAGTCTCCAACAATAGACTGGGGAATAGATGGATGGATGTGTGACTAGATGGATGAGTGGATGAATGATGGAAGAATGGATGGATGGATGAGTGGATGGATGATGGATGAATGGGTGGATGGATGAGTGAATGGATGGATGGATGAGTGGATGGATGGATGAGTGAATAGATGGATGAGTGAATAGATGGATGAGTGGATGGATGATGGATAAATGGGTGAATGGATGAGTGGATGAATGGATGAGTGGGTGGATGGATGATGAGTAGATGGGTGGATGGATGATAGGTGGATGGACAGTGGATATCAGTTGGGGTTTGTTGGTTGTAAACAATAGACTCTAACTCTGGCTAAATCAAGCAAGAGGGATTATATTGGAAGGATATATGATTGCTTACAGAATCAATAGAAAGGCTGGAAAATCAGGCTGAAAAAAGGCAGGAACTGACATACAGTAACAGTAATCACCTCTCTCAGGACGGGGCCATGTCCCTGGAATGAATGAACACCGGGCATTTTTCATGCCCAGGCCTAACCGTATTCAAGAGTCAAAGTCCTGGGAGAAAGAATCCAGTTAATGTAGCTTGGGTCACATGTCCCTTGATTCTTAAGACCCCTGTGCATGCATGGTGAGGCACAGATAATTTTCTAAAAAGAAATTACGATCCTGAGGCCAAAGAAGAGAGAATAGCTGCTCGATGCTCAGAACCCAGCCACCACCTCCAGCAAGGGAATGGATGGACCCTCAGTTCCCTGAGGCAGCACCAGTGACTCTGTCTCCGTTTTCCCCTCTCCACCTCCCTCATGCCCCACTCACGCTTCATTCTCCCCCCACCAGGCCTGCCCCCTCCCCCACCCTGTCCCGAAGCGCAGTCCCTTCCTACTTCCTGCAAGAGGCCTTTGTGGTTCCCCAAGCCCACACTAATTATTCCTCTCCCTGAACTCCGATTGCCCTGCTGTCAGAAGGCGCCAGAATTATCCTTCCCTGCAGCCTGCTCGCTGTTCACCCTCGGGGCATGCGCTCTGCTCTGAGTCTCCTGAAAGCAGAAGGCTTGGCACTCTTGACTTCTGTCCCAGCACAGTGTTGGGTTCAGAGTCGGTGACCAATGAATGCGTGGCGATTAATGATCCATGAGCGCGGGTGGCACAGGGTCATCAGCCGCATCATCGGACCCTTGAAGGGATTCAAGCCTGGCATTCTTCGAGAGTTCAATCAGCTGGGTCCCAAAGAGCTGGGTTATGCAAAGTTGCACAACTAGCGAAAGACACCTGTAGGCCTGGAAGCCAGCTCTTATTATTCCCAGTCCAAACCAACAGTCCTTGCTGCCTCGGGAGGGTGTGTGTGTGAAGGTGTGTGAGCACGTGTGTGCGTGCGTGTGTGTGTGCACGTGCGTGCGTGCATGTGTGTATGTGTGTGTGTGTGTGTGTGTGTGTGTGTCCCAGCCCTCTCAGTAGGTACTCGCCGACCGCCATGTTTGGCCTGGTAACTCCTCGGTCAGTGGTTGTTTAATTAATTAATCAAAGCCCGGCCAGGATGGCACCATGTGCTCTTCGTCTTGTTCCTGCCCCATCCTTGCCCAAACTTCTGCCCATCTGAGGGCCCTTTGCTCGGTGACCAGCCAAGAAATGTTGATTGATCACTCCTAAAACTTCATTTCTCTTGAGAATCAATGAATTTCAAAAAGTGGACAATTTTTTGAGTCCACGGAGAATCAACCCAATCCGTATGTCACCAAAGTCACTCCAAGCAGGCTCCTTTGTCAGCCGCCCCGCCTCACTCTGCTGCTCATGCTACTTGAAAAATTAGTTGGTGTACTGGAAATAAAGTCACAGGGAGCCAACATTTTGACAAGGTAATGGTCCCCTGCCTTCCCTGACATTTGCGAGGGAGTCGGAGTCCATTATAATGTCACGATGGCGTGCGCCATTGACATCTCATTGAATAATTAAAAGGCAGTTTAATCACAGCGATCATCCACTTAGTGTCTGGATCCGGTTGTCAGGGATGCACGTTCGGGGGGCGGCGTGGTTGTGTAGATGGGG
>CAUYSK010027002.1:0-27044 GCA_963575035.1 Avahi laniger | reverse complement strand
CAGTGGGTTTGTCATAGATGGACTTGATAATTTTAAGGAATGAGCCATCAATGCCTATTTTGACAAGAGTTTTTATCATAAAGGTGTGTTGGACTTTGTCAAATGCTTTTTCTGCATCTATCGAAAGAATCATATGGTCTTGTGGGCTTTATTCCAGGGATGCAAGGCTGGTTTAACATACGCAAATCCATAAATGCAATTCGCCACATAAATAAAAGTTTTATAGTTTTTATTATAGAGATCTTTCACTTCTTTGGTTAAGTTTATTCCTAAGTATTTTATTTTATTTTTAGCTATTATAAATGGGATTACTTTCTTGGTTTCTTGTTTTATTATTTACTGTTGGCATGTAGAAATGCTACTGATTTTTGTATGTTGATTTTGTATCCCACAATTTTCCAGAATTTGTTTATCAGTTCTAACAGTTTTCATGTGGAGTCTTTAGGTTTCTCTCTATATAAGGTCACATCATTTGCAAACAAGAATAATTTGAATTCTCCTTTACAATTTGGATGCCCTTTATTTCTTTCTCTTGTCTGATTGTTTTGGCTAGAACTTCCAGTACTAGGTTAAATAACAATGGTGAAAGTGGGCATCTTTGTCTTGTTCCAGATCTTACAGGTGAGGCTTTCAGTTTCTCCCTGTTCAATATGATACTAGATGTGGGTCTGTTTTATATGGCTTTTATTGTTCATGCTTCCTTTAAAATTTAAGCTACATCATACCATTCATTCTTTTCCTTAAAACACTCCCTTGTTTTTTAGGCCACTCAGTAAAAATCCCAAGTACATAGACTAAGTTATACGTAGTGAGTGAACTGGCTCCCTCCCACCTCTTTTACTTCATCTTCTACCACATCTTTCCTTGTTCTACCTGTTTCAGCCATGGTAGGCTCCAGGTGTCCTTAGAAACATCGTATATGTTTTCATGTCTAGACCTTTGTACCTTTTAAAATTTTCTTCTCTCAATGTCTGCATAGCTTATTCTCTCACTTCCTATGAGTTTCAACTTTTACTAATATGTGAATATTAAAAAGGTCATTCAATAATTGAATAAAGTCTCTATATAAATATTATTTTCTAAAAAATAAATTAAAAATAAAACATTACATACATTGTTGAAATCCCCTTTCTCTGTATTTTGCAATTTTCTTCTAAATTAAGTTCCTCATTTGATTATTACTGCTGTACCTTTACCCAATTGAAATAAAACATGAGAAGAGTAATGTTAGACATCAAATATGTTTGTTAGAATTTTTATATTATCTCTTCAAACCTAAAATTAAAGAATTGTAAAATACACCAGCTTTCTACAGGATGTTTTTTTTAAAACCTTTCTCAATCTGACTACTGATCTTCACTCGCTGGAGAAACAATACTTAATCTTTCAGTTAGTAATCTGGCCTGATAGTCACAAGACCTGAATTTCATGTTTGTTCTTACCACACTACCACAACCATGACATTAGCTACAATATTCATTCTACCTATGAGTATTCATCATCCCCATCTGACAAAATATGTGAGAGGGTGATATATCCTCTGAAAAACTGAAAATCAGACTTTTTCCAGAGGTGCAGTCATAAACATCAGAGCCATCTTCAACTCCTGTCTTGTTTTTATCCTGCAAATCTAATCTATCAACATGGCCTTACATTATAAAATTCTAATAAACATATTGCTTCTTTTCTACAAAAAACAAAAGAACTTTAGAATGTTTATAAAGAAAAAGAAGACATTAACATAGTATATTAAAAGTTCAAAAGGACACTCTTCCAGAAAATGTGTGTCATTCCAAATTAAATATAATATAATAAATAAAATACCTGAAATAAGGAGCAAATATCAGAAGAGTAAATAAAGTAAATGAAGAGCAAAAAATAAGTGAATGATAAAAATAAATATTCTGGAGCTATAGCATTCAATGTGAGAAGGCAATGAAAATGATTTATGATTGAATATGTAGCCCACAAAAATATGATATCCAGCTAAATTGTCCTTCATGTATAAATATAATTTTAATAGGTTATGCAATGTTCAAAGAGTCATATTTTACAACTAAAATAAAATCACAAATTATTACTAGTACTTGTGACTGGAACCCAACTGACCAAAATATTAATCAAAATAAGAAACTCAAGAATAAAGGATTTATGCTATAAAGGAAATGTCATTGAAGAGTGAATCCACATAGATATAGTAGTGAAGCTTAACAGTTGTATTAAATAGTTCTGAGAACAAAACTATGTTTAAAATAAAAACATTACAGAAAGGCTTCAATATGTAAAATATTAATATAAACATGTTTGCAACAAAAATAAAGGATACAGCAATAAAATATGGTACAGGGTCATTATGTCTCTTGCTCAGGTTCTGTACCTTGTACAGATTATACCCTCCCTGACTATAAAGGTGAAGAGAAATTAAAATATAAAAGCATGTTAAGGGTACTAATTTCCCCCTCTTTCTGGGAAAACAGTCAATAGTTGCTGCTGCATTTCTAAAATTAACCAATCATGAAATAGACATTTAAATGTGTTGTTAAAAGAAGCCATTAGAATGACAGAAAAAATCTACATATTCTACAAATGTTTAGATGTATATTATATAGGTATATATGTGTGTGTGTGTGTGTGTGTGTGTGTGTGTGTATATATATGCAGAGAGAGAGAGAGAGGCACCACTTCTATGTCATGGTAAGTGTTTCATAACATTAAACAACATGCATCTTCCATTTCCCCTCAAATAAAACATCTTACAGTGTTGTGTTTCAAATTGACAAATGCACCTTTATTCTGAAACAACATAAATATACTAATGAGAAAATTCTACTCCTCTAAAATGCTGTAACATCTTAAAAGTTTTAGCCATAGGCTCTCTTTTGAACAGCTGTTTCATTTGTGCATCTTCAAGTGAAAGTTTAGTGTTTCAGACAGAAACATAAAATCTAGCATAAACATACATCAATAGCCTTTTATTTATTTTATTATAAAACTCACACAAATAGAGCTTACACAATTATCATCACAACCTGTCATCTTTAAAACAGTTTATGCTCTCATGATTTTAGGAGAAGCAATAGCTTTATGTTGAATCTGTTAGACATATACATATATGTAAAATAGTAATAAATCATACTCTTAAAATTATACACATAATTTTGAGTATTCTTCATATCTCTGTGTCAGTTTGAAAAATGAATTTGGATTTTTAATTTCTCATTAAAATTATTAGTCATATATTTTAATATAAAATACTGAAATTCAGTATGTGTTTTTATCTATTGACATTATCTATGCAGTGGAAAGAATCATTAGAATAAGGAGACTAATTATTTTGAATCGAAAACAATGTAAGTCTCTATCAGTTTGAGTTACAAGTTCTCTCTTTAATCGGCTGAGGATCATAAGAAAGGCGAATTGCATGTATAGGGGAATTCTTAATTATAAGAAGGAAAACTTTGCATACATTTCTGTCTTCACAGGTAATAGAAATAATAAGTAAACAAAATATGCAATTGATATTTGTTCATCAATATAGAATTTAAGCTTCCCAATGTGGAATTCCATTAGAATTAACATTTATTAAAAACTATAGTTTTTCAGATAATTTGTATAAAATCTGAAGTGATTCTCAGAGAAACCCTGAATGGCTGTTAAATATTACTGTCCTCATTTAAAGATGGGACACAGAGCTTAAGTAATATGTCCAAGATTAATGAGTTTGTAAATGGACACCAGTGATTTAAAAAAATGTATATATCTGAAAGTCCTTGGATTCTCTGTTTAACACTGAAAATCATTGCAGTGTATCAGTTTGGGTTTGGCATGAAGTCAGGTCATAAACAGAAAAATTTCTGGAAGGGCAATTTGCATCAAATACTGTAACTAAAAAGTCAGGAAAAGAACCAATGCTTAGCTCTTACCCTCCCATCAGGACTGTGCAGGTGTGCAAGTTGTTCACTGAAAAAATGCAGGGTCCCCAGATTTACAAGGTACACATTCTGTTTATTCATGCATGATGACTCTCGCAGCCCTTGATGAAGTACTCCTATTCAAGAAATTATAAAGAAAAAAAGTTGAAAACCTCTAAAAGTTTCCTATTTATAATAATATAAGAAAGAATTAAAAATAGTTGTCACCAAATTGACATTTGCTGCTAAACAGTTTTTGTCCAAGAACTCAATTCTTCTTTTGGTAATACAAAAATTGTTTCATTAATATGAGGTTTGACTATAAATTTACTTGAAACAGTAAGACATATATGACACAATACTGTACATTCCTGGAAAGAAATATTTAATGTCTAGAAAGTCAAGAACAACACTAACTACCGATAGACACTATGACCAATCTTATATCATGAGTAATTCTTAATTTATCTTACTTGCAGCCCCAATTTGCTATTTATGTGTTCTCATTTCTGTTAATACATTTGTCTTCATCTTGAGAGTTCATTGGGCTTTACTGAATCTGTCTTGCAAAACACTAAAACACTTAGTGAAGAAATATATTCTACCAATTAATTGACTGTATATATGTATTTGTGTGTGCGTGTGTGTGTGTGTGTGTGTGTGTGAAAGAGAGAGAGAAGGGAAGATGTGTGCAAAATTTGTGGTTTTTTTTCTAATTTGAATTTTTAAAGATGCTGTCACCTTAAATCTTGTAGTGTTCATGAACAGTAACATTAGAAAAGTAATTCAATTTATTATTGATAATATTTTATTGGCTTGTTTTATTTATTTTGCTATTATGGATATGTTAAATAAAAAAAAGATTTCATATTTCTACCAACGCTTTTCTGCAAGCATAATGTTAGTGTTCATTTTGCAAAAAGACACAGGCCTGCTGTGTTACAATAGCACCACATGGTGATCAACTGCTTCTCATGAACAACCCCAGGCTTTGCGGCCTTTGGAACATGAGCCAAGTTCTAGGTCAATGATCTCCTGTTGCTTTATTCTGATCTTGCTGATACTGATTTCATTTCTGACCGGGCAGTGTCATTCAAAAACACCAACTAAGTCCTTGCCTAGAGGATTTAACATTGATAAACCTAGTTGTATGCATCTTTTTAACAGAGCAATCGAATCTTGGACCTTATGTTATTTAGAGTCTAATTTTCACATAAATTTGGAATGGTTTATATTATATATGCACTAGTGGATTCTTATATATGTTGAGAATGTATATTTTTAAATCATGATAATAAAAATTCATTTTAAATAAACATTATGCACTAAGTTTTTAATACATACATATGATAAAAATGTGGAAAGGAAAATGGAAAACATGACTAGATAAATAATCAAAAATGAAATATAATCTTGAAGCATTAATCATACTGAGAATAACATATGCAACAAAGAAAAGTAGATATGTTAAAGAAAGTAAAATTAGAATTGTACCTCCTGGTCATTATATTAAGCTGTTTATAAAGACTGAAAATATTTATCCTTACTGGATCTATGCAAGTTAAATATTTTAAAAATTTGCCCACAAGTAATATTTTTCTTATATTTTCTATGAGAAACTGAGAAATGACAAGTACCAAATGTATCCAGATTGGCAAAGAGATTTTCTTTTTATTTTGTCTATAAGACAGTAAATTTGAGGGGGGAAAGACACCTGGCAATGAAGGTAACTTATTTGTCCACCCAGTTTTCAGAAATTGTTTCTTTCCTATCAAATACACAATTTATAGTATGTGAGTCCTGTATTGATTTTTTTTGCCTTTTCAGAATAGATGATTTACTTAATGTTTTGGGGTTATTAGAACAACAATTGTAAAATTGGGACAAACAAAATCATTCAAAGCATTAAATGTCTCTTTTTAATACCTATATATTTTATATATTAACTACTACTAGTAATTTTTTTCATTAAAACCTGAAAGAGAAAATGGAACACTGTCTTTTATATTTTAATCAGGAATGATTTGAGAGTTTTCAAAGAGTGAAAAAAGTGCCAGGAATCCACACTGGCAATCAATTCCCACAGCGAGATGACTAGTGAAGAAGAATAGAATAGCTAAACTAGATTGAACTAGATTGAATTTGCAGTTGATAATGTCCTTGCAGTCCTGTCCTATTTTAAAGGAATTTCTGGCTGAAGAGCAAATGTGGAATATGCTCAAAGTTAGGATATTTAAATCTAAAAGCTCTTGAAAGACTGCAGAAGGTTTTACCAACTTTTTGGTGAAAATTCCATTCTTAAGTCTAATTTGTTGAAAAGCATAAAATTTAAAACTAAATTGGAAAAAATACTGTCAAAATTAAAGATGAAAAATAAAGAAAAATGTGTCACCAACTTATTCTTCAATTTAGTGTTCCCACAAACCTTAAAATTATCTTTTTATTGTAAGCAATGTACAATGTAAAATATTCCAGAGCCTCTCTGTAGAGGCTATGAATGATGCATGTTAAAGGCAATAGCATTCAAAGGTCTTTTCCAGATTTTATTACAGACTATCTTTCAAGTTTCAACATACTTTTTCTTCCCTTGGTCTTCAACCCAGGTGTATAAATATAAAGAATGCTAATTTCAAAATTAGAAAAAAAATACAATTTCACAATTATTTTGGATCTATGCTTTTATAACAAAAATTATAAGGAGGTAGAAAGTTCAGAGACTGAATGGACAGGTTACTTAATACTTCTGGGCCATGATTTCCTTACAAAGTAAAAAGTCTAAGTCATGAGGATTCATCTTTCCTTCTCTTCCTCCTCCTCCTTTCCTCTCTGCCTCTCTGTCTCTCTGTCTCTCTTCCTCTCTTCTTCCCTCCCCACTCCTTTTTTAAATTTTCTTTTCTTCAGGATTTATATGATAATATGTGTGAAAATGTTTACTATAATGTCAAATAAATATGTGTTCATGAAATTATTGTCAAATGTATATATGATTTAAAATGAACTAGATTTTAGAACATTTTATTGGGTTGTTATTATCTTATCGTTAATGAGTTATGTATGTTGTGGATAAAGGTCTTTACTAGATATATGTTTTACAAGTATTGTCTCCCAGGCTAACACTTGCATTTTCATTTTCTTAAGCTCATCTTTAGATACTAAAATCAGTGGTGTGCAAGTTAACTAGCAGCTGCCTGAGGAAGGTATCCTTTATTTATAACCTGTGTTGATTTTCCTGGAATAAATACTGCCACCATGGCTAATTGAAAGCTACTGGGATGATATCAACTGACTCACAAAATTCCTGAAAATTCAGCAATGGGTTCTCATAAGCCAAAATGATCTGACTACAGCACACCACTGACTAAAACCCATTGTTTGCTAGGTAAACCTAGCAAAATTTTAACACATTAACAAGTAATATAGTATCTTTTGATTCAGATTTTAAATATATAATATCTCAATAACCAAGAATGAATTAACTATTTTAAGACATATTTTACAAATGAAAGTAATATCTATTTATTTGGGGCAATCTTACTCGAGATAATAATGATAGTCAGAAGAGTCAAATTTGTTTTTACAAAACTTTCAGAAAGGAAAAAAAACAATTTTAAGTCATATTTTAAAAATGAAAGTAATATGTAATTATTTTGGATGATCTTCCTGTAGATAATCATATAGACAGAAGTTTTTAAATTTGTTTTCACAAAACTTTCAGAAAGAAAAAAAAGAATATGAATGTATTTATTACCACTGAACTGTTCACTTAAAAATGATAAAGTTAGTAAACTTTATACATATATTTTGTCTCAATACAAAAATATTTTTTAAACTTTCAGAAATTTTGATCTGATTTTAAAAGCAATGAACTATAGTGCACACTTCAGTGGTTTTCAGTATATTTACACAGTTGTGCCACCATCACAACTCTCTACCTTTAGAACATCATTTCCACCACAAAAGAAATTACAAACCCATTATCAGTAACTATTTATCATTTAACCTCCTCCAAGGCCTGATGACCATTAATCTACTTTCTGACTATGGATTTGCCTATTTTAGGTCGTTTCTATAAATGGAATTATATAATATGTGACTTTTTCTGAGTACTTTCTTTCATTAGCATAATGTTTCCAATGCCCTCCAAGTTGTGTGTATCAGCATTTTATTCCTTTTTAATGTCAAAAAATATTACATCGTATGAACATAGACATTTTATGTATGTTCATCAGTTAATTAACATTTGTGTTGTTTTCAATTTGGGGGACTATAAATAGTGCTGCTATCAACATGCATTCATAAGATTTTGTTTCAACAATTCCTTTCAATTCCTTTGAGTATACACTTAGAAATAGACTTATTAGCTTATATGATAACATTATGTTTAAGTTCATGAGAACAGTGTACTATTTTACAATTCCACCATCAATCTATGAGGTTTCCAATTACCTCACATTGTCACCAATACTTGCTATACTCTTTTTAAAATTTTTATTTATTTATTTATTTTTATTTCAGCATATCATGGAGATACAAAGGTTTAGGTTAGATATATTGCCCTTGCCCCATCTTAGTCAGAGCTTCAAATGAGTCTATCCCCCAGACTGTGCACAACGCACCCATTAGGTGTATATATACCCATCCCCTCCTCCTTCTTCCCCCCTCCCACCTGCCCAACACCCAATGTATGTTACTACTATATGTGCAAATAAATGTTGATCAGTTAATATCAATTTGATGGTGAGTACATGTGGTGCTTGTTTTTCCATTCCTGGGATACTTCACTTAGTAGAATGGGTTCCAGCTCTATCCAGGATAATACAAGAGGTGCTATATCGTCATTGCTTTTTGTGACTGACTAGAACTCCATGGTATATATATACCACATTTTATTAATTCACTCATGTGTTGATGGGCAATTGTGCTTTGCAATTGTGAATTGTGCTACTATAAACATTTGAATGGAGATGTCTTTTTTATATAATGTCTTTTGATTTTTTGGGTAGATGCCCAGTAATGAGATTGATGGATCAAATGGTAGTTCTACTTGTAGCCCTTTGAGGTATCTCCATATTACTTTCCACAGAGGTTGTACTAGTTTGCGTGCTTCATATGGAACCAGAGAAGACCCCATAAAGTAAAAGCAATCTTAAGTAAAAAGAACAAATTGGGAGGCATCAATTTACCAGACTTCAAGCTATACTATAAGGCTATAGTAAATAAAAAAGGATGGTACCATCACAAGAGCAGAGACACAGACCAATGAAACCCAAAACTGAGAACCCAGATATAAAAACATCCTCATATAATCACCTAATCTTTGAAAAAGCAAACAAAAACATGCACTGTGGAAAACAATCCCTATTCAATAAATGGTGCTGGGAAAATTGGATAGCCACATGTAGAAGACTGAAACAGGATCCGTACTTCTCACCTCTCATAAAAATCAACTCACAGTGGATAACAGACTTAAACCTAAGGCATGAAATGATAAGAATTCTAGAAGAAAATGTTGGAAAAACTCTTGCAGATATTGGCCTGGGCAAAGAATTTATGAAGAAGACCCCAGAGGTAATCACAGCGACAAAAAAATAAATAAATGGGACCTGATCAAATTAAGAAACTTCTGCACAGCCAAGGAAACTATCATGAGAATAGGCAACCTAAGGTATGGGAGAAAATATTTGCATGTTACACATCCGATAAAGAGCTGATAACTAGAATCTATATGGAACTCAGGAAAATCAGCAAGAAAAAAATCAAACAACCCTATCAAAGAGTGGGCAAAGGACATGAACAGAAACTTTTCAATAGAAGACAAAATAATGGCCCACAAACATATGAAAAAATGCTCAACATCCCTAATCATCAGGGAAATGCAAATGAAAACCACAATGAGGTATCACTTAACTCCAGTGAGAATGGCCATTCTCAGAAAGTCCCAAAACAGCAAATGTTGGCATGGATGCAGAGAGATAGGAACACTTATACACTACTATTGGGACTGTAAGGTACTTTCTTTTTTATGTTAGCCATTATAAAGGGTATTAACCAACAATCAGAACTACCATGGTTTTGTATTTCATTTCTCTAATGAATAATTATGTCAATCATATTTTAATGTACTTATTGGCCATTTTTATGTCTTCTTTGGAAAAGTATTTGCTCAAATTATTTTTCCTTGTTTTGATTGAGTTACTGACTTTTTATTTTGAGTCACAAATGTTATTTAAATATTCTGAATACAAATATTATATATATTGTGTGCAAATATTTTTCCATTTTGTGAGTTGTCTTTTTATTTTTTCAATAGTGTCCATTAAAATGTAAAGTTTTAATTTTGATAAAGTGCAGCTTATCTATTTTTTCTTTGGTTGCTTGTGCATTTAATATCATCCCAAAAAAGCATTGTCAAATTCAAAGTCACAAAGATTTATTCCTGATTTCTTCTAAGAGGTTTGTAGTTGTAACTCTTACATTTAGATCTATGATTCATTTTTAATCAAATGTTTTGCATGGTGTGAAATAGGAGCTCAATTTTATTTTTTCTCATATGGACTTCCAGTTTTTCTGGCATCATTTTGTTGAAAATACTATTCTTTTCTCATTGAAATTGACACCCTTTTTGAAAATCAATTGATCATATACATAAAGATTAATTTGTGGACTCTCCATTCTATTCCACTGATCCAAATAATTATATTACAGTATTACATTGTCTTGATTTCAGTAGGCTTTATAGTTAGTATGTATGAATGCTCTAAGATTGTTCTTTTTCGATATTATTTTGACTATTTTGGTTCCCTGCATTTCCATATAAATTTTATAATCAGCTTAAGTATTCGGGGCGAAAAAAAGAGGCAACTAGATTGAATGAACAGATCAAATTGGAGGGTATTTCCCACTCAGCAATACTAAATCTTCTAATATATGAATATAAGATGTCTTTCTGTTTATTTTAGTCTTCTTTATTTTATTCGACAATATGTTGTCATTTTAATATACAAGTTTTACAATTCTTTTGTTAAATTTACTTCTAAATGTTTTATTCTTTTTGATACTATTACATAAAATTTTCTTAATTCCTTTTCAAATTATTCCTTGCTTGTTAAAATATGTACAACTGATTTTTTTTTAATTTTTTATTTCAGAGTATTATGAGGGTACAACATTATGGTTACATTTTATGTTTTTGCCTCATCCAAGCGAGGGTTAAAAGCATCCCTTTCCCCTTACAATGCTCCCTGTGTCCTTTAGTTGCAGGTTTATCTCCCATCCACCTAATCCCTGGAGAGTATTATGGCCATGTGATCACCCTAGTGTTGATCAGTTAGTACCAATTTGATGGCGAGTACAAGTGGAACCCATTCTTCTGATTTTGTGGTGCCTCACTTTGGATAATGGGCTTAAGTTTAATCCAGGAAAGTATAAAAGGTTCTAGATCACTGTCGTTTCTTATGGTTGAGTAATATTCCATTGTATACATATACCAAATTTTAATAATCCACTCATGGATTGATGGGCACTTGGGTTGTTTCCACATTCTTTTCTCATTGAAATTGACACCCTTTTTGAAAATCAATTGATCATATATGTAAAGATTAATTTGTGGACTCTCCATTCTATTCCACTGATCCAAATAATTATATTACAGTATTACATTGTCTTGATTTCAGTAGGCTTTATAGTTAGTATACATGAATGCTCTAAGATTGTTCTTTGCAATAGTGAATTGTGCTGCCATAAACATTCGGGTGCAGATGTCTTTATCATAGAATGTTTTGTGCTCTTTGGGGTAGATGCCTAATACTGCTATTGTTGGATCGAATGATATTTCTATTTTTAGCTCTTTGAGGTATCTCCAAATTCTTTTCCAGAGAGGTTGCATTAATTTGCAGTCCCACCAGCAGTGTAAGAGTGTTCTTGTCTCTCCATAACCTCGCCAGTATTTGTTGTTTTGAGATTTTTTGATAGAGGCCAATCTCACTGGGGTTAGCTGATATCTCATTGTGGTTTTGATTTGCATTTCTCTAATGGTTAGAGATGTTGATAATTTTTTTTTATATGTTTGCTGGCCATTATTCTGTCTTCTTTTGAAAAGTTTCTGTTCATTTCCTTTGTCCATTTGTTGATGGGGTTGTTTGATTTTTTCTTGTTGATTTTTTTAAGTTCTAGATAGATTCTGGTTATCAGCCCTTTATTAGATGTGTAGAGAGCAAATATTTTCTCCCATTCTGTGGGCTGTCTATTCCCTCCAATGATTCCCTGCATTTCTTTGTCAGTGCAGAAGCTTTTTAATTTGATTAGATCCCATTTATTTATTTTCGTTGCTGCGGTGATTGTTGTGGGGTTCTTCTTCAAGAATTCCTTGCCTAGGTCGATGTCTGAAAGGGTTTTCCCAACATCTTCATTTAGAATTCTTAAGATTTCATGCCTTAGGTTTAAGTCTGTTATCCATTTTGAATTGATTTTTGTGAGAGGTGAGAGGTGGGTGTCCAGTTTCAATCTTCTGCATGTAGCTATCCATTTTTCCCAACACCATTTATTGAAAAGACATTGTTTTCCCCAGTGTATATTTTTGTCAGCTTTGTCAAAGATTAGATTACCATATGCAGATGGTTTCATCTCTGGATTCTCAGTCCTGTTCCAGAGGTCAATGTCTCTGTTCCTGTGTCAGTACCATGCTGTTTTAGTTTCTATAGCCTGGTAGTACAGCTTGAAGTCTGGTAGACAGATACCTCTCAGTTTGTTCTTTATACTTAAAATTGCTTTGGCTATATGATGTCTTTTCTGGTCCATACAAAGTGTAGAATTATTTTTTTCAGATCTGTAAAGAATGATAATGAGATTTTGATAGGGATTGCATTAATTCTGTAGACCACTTTAGATATTATGGACATTTTAACAATATTGATTCTTCCAATCCATGAGCAAGGTAGGTTTTTTCATCTGTTTACATCTTCTACAATTTCTTTTTTTTGGTATTTTGTAGTTCTCCCTGTATAAGACTCTCACATCTTTCGTTAAATATATTCCTAGGTATTTAATTTTCTTTGAGACTATTGTAAAAGGAATTGCGTTTTTGATTTGACCTTTGGCTTGACTGTTGTTGGCATATATGAATGTCACAGATTTGTGTGTATTGATTTTGTATCCTGAGACTTTACTGAATTCATTTATCAGTTCTAGAAGTCTCTTAGATGAATCCTTCGGGTTTTCTGGATATAATATCATATCATCGGCAAAGAGCAAGAGTTTGATCTCATCTGTCCCCATTTGGAAACCCTTGATACCGCTCTCTTGCCTAATTGCTGTGGGGAGTTTTTCAAGCACTATGTTGAATAGAAGTGGAGATAGAGGGCAGCTTTGTCTAGTTCTGGTTCTAAGTGGGAACGGTTTCAATTTTTCCTCATTCAATATGATATTGGCAGTGGATTTGTCATAAATGCACTTGATAATTTTAAAGAATGAGCCATCTATGCCTATTTTGATGAGAGTTTTTATCATAAAGGTGAGTTGGACTTTGTCAAATGTTTTTTCTGCAGCTATTGAAAGAATCATATGGTGTTTGTTCTTGTTTTTGTTTATGTGGTGAATTGCATTTATAGATTTGCGTATGTTAAACCAGCCTTGCATCCCTGGAATAAAGTCTACCTGGTCATGGTGAATTATTTTTTTGATGTGCTGCTGATTCTGTTTGCTAAAATTTTGTTGAAGACTTTTGCATCTATATTCATGAGGGATATTGGTCTGGAGCATTGCAGGGGGGAAGGACATGCCTTTAACCCTTGCTTGGGTGAGGCAAAGACATAAAGTGTAGCCAAAATGTGTGTACCCTCATAATACCCTGAAATAAAAAAAAAAATAGTACACAAAAACTTTGCATTACTATAGCTCCATTCCCACCTACCTCCTTTTGTGCTATTATGGTCATGCAAATTATACCTTTATACATTATAAGCCCAAAAATGCAGTTTTATAATTACCTCATGCAGTTTTTCTTTAATTTATGTAGAAGATGAAAATACCTACAACCGAATATATATTTGTGTTTTCTTTACATTTACCTACGTAGTTACCTTTACTAGGGTCTTTCAGTTTTTCTTTTTAAAAATTTGTTCAAATTTATGTGGTACATAATAAAATTTATTACATGTTTCTAATGCATATTGATCAAGTCAGGGTATTCAGGGTGTTCATACCTGAGTACAACATATTTTTGTTAAGTATAGTCACTTACTCTGTTATTAAACATTGGATTTATCCCTTTTATCTTACTATATGATTGGACTCTTTAACCCACTTCTCTTCATCCTCCCTCCAAACCCTCTTTCCAGACCTCTCCCAGTCTCTGTTATCTATTTTTCTACTCTCTACCTACAGGGGTTCAATTTTATTAGCTCCCCCATATAAGAGAAAACATGTGATATTTATCCTTTTGTGCTTGGTTTATTTCACTCAAGATAATGGTCTCTGGTTGCATCCATGTTGATACAAATGGCACAATTTCATTCTTTTTAATAGCCAAATAGTGTTCCATTGAGTACAGATAACACATTTTATTTATCCATTCATCACTCATGGACACTGAAGTGGATTCCATATCCTAGCCATTGTGCTGTAATAAACATGCGAATGCAGGTATCACTTTTATATATTGATTTTTTTTCTTTGAGTAGATACTCAGTAGTGGGATTACTGGATAGTTCTATTTTTAGTTTTTTAAGAAATATTCTTACTATTTTACACAGTGGCTGTGCTAGTTTACAATCCCACCAGCAGCATATAATATAAGGGGTTTTTTTCCACATCCTTGCCCACATCTGTTATTTTTTGTCTTTTTAATAAAAGCCATTCTGACTGGGGTAAAATGATATTTCCTTGTGATTTTTATTTGCATTTCTCTTATGATTAGAATTGTTGAACATTTCATATACTTGTTTGTTTATATGTCTTTTTTGAAAAATATCTATTTATAGCCTTTACCCACATTTAATGGGATTATTGTTTATTTTTTCCTGTTGAGTTGTTTGAATTCCTTGTATATTTTGAACATTAGTCTCCTGTCAGAAGAGTAATTGCAAGTATTTTCTCCCATTCAATAGGTTGTCTCTTCACTCTGTTCAACATTTCTTTTTCTTTGTAGAAGCTTTTTAGTTTAATAAAGTCCCATTTGTCTATTGTTATTTTTGGTGTCTGTGCTTTTGAAGTTTCAGTCATAAATTCTCTGCCTAAATTAATATCCAGGAGAGTTTACCCTAGGTTTTCTTCTAATATTTTCATGATTTTAGGTCTTACACTTAAATCTTTAATTCATTTTCAGTTGATTGTTGTATATGGTAAGAGATAGGGGTCCAATATCATTCTTCTACTTGTGGCTATCCAATTTTCCAAACATCATTTATTAAAGAGGGTGTTCTTTCCCAAATATAAGTTTTTGTCAGCTTTGTTGAAGATCAGATGTCTGTAAATATGTGTCTTTATTGCTGGATTCTCTGATTGTCTAGCATTCTTCATTTTAGCTTAAAAGATTGTCTTTAATATTTATGTAGGGCAGGTCGGCTTGATATAAATTCTCTATTTTTGTTCATCTAAGTATGTATTTATTGCTTCTTTTTTGAAAGATAATTTTTTCAGTTATGGGAGTCTGTTGACAGATTCTCTTTTGGAACTTTAAACATGTCATCCCATTGCTTTCTGGCATCCATGATTTTTAATGAGAAGTTAGTTGTTAATCTTATTGAAGTTCCTTTGTATGTGAATAATTAATTTTCTCTTGTTGTTTTCAATATTGTCTCTTTGTCATTAATTTTTGATAATTGTGTGTGTGAGTGTGAATCTCTTTGAATTTATCATACTTGGAGTTCTTTGAACTTCTTAGAAATGTAGATTTATATTTTACATCAAATTTATGAAGTTTTCATGCATTATTTCTTCAAAGTCTGCATGCCCCTGTCTCTTTTCTCCTCTTTGATAATCTCATCATGAATATATTTGTATGCTTGATTATATGTCTCATAAGTCTCTGAAACTCTTGATTATTTTTCTTCTTTCTGTTCCTCAGATTACATAATATCAATTGATCACAAATTTTACTGTTATTATCAAGATTCAACTGCGTTCCTTCAATAAACACTCCAGGAAGACTTGTAAGGTTTTCGCTAATTTTCAGAATTCTGAAAAAGTTGACTTTGATGCATTTTCCAGTGATCTTGTTACTTTAATGGAGTAGAAGATTTTTGAAATTCCTTACTCTGCCATTCTGAAAGTGCTTCTTCCATTCATATTTTTGATTAATATTTTCATTTTTCATTTTTATTCTACTAAATAAATGAGGTCTTTTATCAAAAAACAGGAGAAACATTTGTTCCCCTGCTAAAATTATAATATACAGTCTTAATCTAAAGATAAGAAACACACATGATATACTACTAATAAATATCAAGCTCAGAAATCTTAATACTGTTATGATTTTCATATAAAACATTAACTCTAACAAAATTTCATTATGCTTTAAAAAGTTAAGAAACTCTTCTAGAAATAATAAAACAATTGATATAATAATATATGCCATTTATTGAACATTTAAGCTATGTCAAGCACTGTGCTAAGTACCTCGATACCAATATATTCAGCAATATTATTCCAGGCATACAGATGGTGCACATACATGGTCCTTTCTCTCATGAAATGTACATTCTTATAAAGCAGTACAATAAATAAGTACAAACACAAACAAGATAAATTGGAATGAAATAATATTTTTAGAAGGAACACAACTATGCTGAGATGGTGAGTAGTTGAGTAGGTACTAATTTAGACTGTGTTGTCAAGGAAGTTCTCTTTCAATATGTATCATTTGAAGTGAGACATGAAGGAGACAGTGTATACACAGTCATGATGCATCTATCGGGGATATAACATTTCACACCAACAAATCAGCAAGTAAAAGACAAAACCAAGTATACTATACTCACAAATAGAAAGGTGGTTTTTGTGGCTGGTGCATAATGAGAGAAAATAAGAAGTTAATGTAATTAGAGAGATAAGTAACAAAAAATCATGCAGGGCAATGAAAATGGGCTTGATTTTTTGTTTAAATACAATGGGAAATCACCAGAAAAGTTTAGACAGGCAGGTAATATTCCTTGATCACATTTTGCATGAATACTGTTTAACTCCTTTGAGGTGGTTTACAGGGAAATACGAGTGGAAAAGGGAGTTTAGTCAGAAGGATATTGCAATATCCACTCATCTAATTTCTCTATGTTGGTTATGGTAATAAAGAAATTAGAACATAGGATTGAATATGGATGCAACAACAACATATTGAATCATGTTGAATGACAGGGAAAGAACAGAATCAATTGTGACTTCTAGATTTTCACCTGAGCAGCTGAATAGATATTATTGGCAGTAAATAGAAATAAGATAAATAAGAAAATAATTAATTCAGCAAGTGAAAATCAAGTTGTGTATTTCACACTGTTAAACATGAGGTGCCTAAGAAGGACTAGCTACTTACTGGGGAAGGGGGCACAGACTGTAATACAAAATGAAAATGTAAAGCCCTTGTTAATAAATTATTACTGATTTCAAAATGGTGACAGCAGAGCATTAAACCAAGTGTAGGACCCTTTTAAATGCAAAGCCCCATATAACTGCATGCTTAGGATGAAGCTACCCTTGCCTATTAGCCAAGAAGAGACTTCCACCAGGCGCTTGTGTATGTATATATATGCATTGGTTTATTAAAGACCAATTAAAGACAAAGTCACCCAGTTCCAAGTGAGCTACTCACACAGCCTAGACCAGGTCTGAAGACAAAATTGAGGTTATTATCCTATAATGCTGTGAAAATATAATTGAAACAATGAAGAATATCTTTGAGACGGTGAATGGTGTTTTGATAAAAGTAGCAAAAATTTATTTGATGTAATTGGAGGGAAGAAAAAGAATATGAATAAAGATATTTAGAGGATGATACATTTGTAAATATAAAGATGAAGGAGTTTAATATAGTAATTCATCTGTGTCCCAAGGAAAAATAAAAGCAAATTTATTAGCTGAAGGTGTATGTGTGCTCAAGCATATTTGTGTGAGTTGTATGTAGATAAGTGAGACAGATAGAGATTTAATGATCTAGTAGAATGTCTGAAAGGGTCATTTTGAGGAGTGAAAGAGAAAGCACAGAGAAATTTTGTGGGCATATGAGACACTGTTGGGTTCCCATTTGAAATTTACGTCAATTATTGTAAAATGAGACCAGTCAGCATAGTTGCAAATTTTTGTCTAGCTTTCTGCAGCTGCACAGGTGCAGACATCAAGTAGATTAACTCAGGAAGTATAAGAGAGGGAGAGCAAGGCAAGGGGATTGAGGCTGGATGCAAGAAAGTGTTTATTATGATGGGTCCTGGAAATGTAGCTTGGTACAAATATTACCAAGTGAGAATACAGACTATGGCTAATGAAACTACAATAGACGTTGGTGAAGCAGAGATTATGGGAAGGATAAAGAATTCAGGGAGTGGTGGTTTTCGAAAAAGAAGGAAGGAAAGATAATTTGAAATGATATTGTAGAAAAGGACAACTATTAATATTACCATATCAAAGCCTTAGTGGTTGATGGTACATTCAAGAAGTCACATTGGAAAGGTTTTGAAGAACACAGAGGAGCTGAAAATTGGGTCTAACTAGTGGACATTCAGAGCTTCAGGGGTTTTGAAGGTGATGATGGCGATGATTGATTTGTGTGGCCAACAGTTTTGGTTGACTAGTGACAAACTTGAAGTGTGCGGTGAGAGACAAAGCAATGATTTAATCACAGCCTTCCTTCACTGGACTGATCTTATACAGGTGAGAGAAGAATGCATGGCACATAGGTCTCTATGGAGGCCTGTATCTTTAAATCTGTGACATCACTTAAATACCTGTACAGCTTTATGAGATAAACTCTTGATTATTTCTGCAATTTTCTTTTGTCCCAATTTTCTCTATGTTGATATTGAGTCAGTTGATGAGAAGTGAATTTCCTATTCAAACAATAAGTAACTCAGCCAAGACTTGATCACATAGCCCAAGACTGTCAGTGTAAAAATGGGGCTTTTAAGATTCTAAATAAACAATACTTTATAAAAGACCTCTTGTTAAAATGCTGTATGTTTTTATGGATCTGAAATAGTCCCTGAATTTAAACCCCTAGTTCAAAGCAAAAAGTAGGAAACCATCTACTTATAACTACTTTTGTTTTACAACAGAAATGGGAGAAAGGGATGGAGTGAAAAGTTCCCATAGATTCCAGGCGGTTTGTCTGAGTGTAAAAGTGCTGTGGTGACTGAATGTGTTTTATATATTGTAGCATTTTAAGATCTTGGAAGTATTACAAGTAAATGATTTAACTGCTTTCAGCTGTCCCGTAAGTTGTTCATACTCACTGATTTTGCTTTTCAGATGAGCATAATAAAGTTCTCAATATAGCTCTTTCAACGGCAACAGCAGCGCTGACTCTTCAGTATGAGACGGCTCAGTCACACAGGATATCTCCACATCCAAGCACAGCAAAAATATAAAAAGAAATGAAAGTCCATGCAGCCGCTGTCTGGTATGTCTTTGGTTTCATTTTTGTTAGACGAAGGCGCTGAGTCTTTGAAAAGTTAGATACTTTTAATCAAATTTCTTCTGATATCCAAAGCTTCTGACCTCAGTAATTCTGGAGAAATTACTATTTTTAAATTTGGTACTCTGTTTTCGTAGGTCTGATTTACAAACTAATTCTGATATTTTCAGATTAAAATGTGTCAAGTGAAAAAGAAAAAGTGTCAGTACTATCAATTGACCTCCAACAAATGAACTAAGGTAGCCTTGTTTATTTGTAACAACATCTGCGTTCTTGCCTCATTTTGATCACCAACCATGTGGTCTTCTCTTAGGGAAATGTAGAAGATAACAAGGCAATAAATAGTGAAAGAATCACCTAAGCCAAGAGTTAGCTCATTTGACATGATCAGTCAGTGTCTGTTTGACCTTAGTGAAGCTGTCTCTCCTTTCTAAGATTTGCTTTTATCCTCAGCTAAATAAGCCTATGTTATAATTAGAAATGTGTTAAAGACAGACATCATGAGAAGATTTTGAAGAGTTATATATGAAATGCTTTAAATTAAAGCCTCTATAAAATTAAAAATATGTTTTAAGTATCCTCCATTATATTACTGTAATTTTTTATCTTCATCCCTTAAAGAACCCACCAAACGCAAATAGGTAGTATGAATAAGTAATCTGTTAATTCTATTGTTTCCCAACTCCTCTGGACAGGCAAATGAGAATGATCAAATGTAGAATGTTACTGCCTAGATAGCCATGATAATTTCAGCTATGAGAGTAGGTATTAGCCTAAACAGATTTAGAAGAGACCATGGGGCATGTTTCCTATAAGAGTTGAATGGATGTCTACTGATAGTAGAAATCATGACAGAAACTTCCCATTCTATTTAAAGATATTCTACCACAGAAGATAACAAAGCATTTTTATTTGAAGATATATTCTTTATTTATGTGCTTTTAAATAATTATGAGTGATCTTAAGAATATAGTGGCTTTTTAAAAAATTTTTCCTTGTGTGTTACATATGTATTAAACATTTCAGAGGTTACTTGCATAATAAATATATGCATGGTTTATTATTACAAGCCAATAGTTTATAAGATTATGTATTTCAATATCATATAAAATTGAACTTTACCTCATATAAACATTTTAAAATGGAAAATATCAAAAGAATGGAACAGTAATACAAAAATCGATCTCTTCGAAATCATTTAAAATTGAAAAATATAAATTTTTAATATTTAAAATTTATTTTTAAAATAAAACTTTAAAACACACAACATTAATTTCCCTGTTTTTTAATTTGATCTTTGTTTCATGAGAAATGTTTTCCACATAGAAATATTTTTGAATTTTGTGTTGGCGTTGGTCTGATGGTTGAATATGTCTAAAATAATCTTCAAATTGGGCATTAGGGTATATGTTGCTACATGTAAGCTCATTTATTTTTTAAAAAAATAAATATATTTTGTCTGTTCATCTTAATTTTAGCTTTGTCATGAAAATTGATACTGCTTTTGCTAATTCATACTTTAAATAGGTTTCTGACTTTATGTTAGAGAATGCCACAAAAACATCTACATTATTTTCTCTTTCATTTCTTCTACTGATTTTTTGCAAAGCTCTGTTGCCTATAGTGAATATTCACATATTATAAAACACTAGAAAACATTATTTCATAGTAGTCAAATAATAGGACATTTTAATTTTCTAACAAAGTTCATAATACTACATGAAATCTTTTGTCACTCATATGATTGATAAAAAGTATAATATTTATATGTTTATTGGTACTTAGTTTATTTGAAACAATAATTCACTGTTCACAGGGCCACAAACACATATTCATGATACAGCAATAGCCTCAAGTAACAGCAACTGATAGATCCTGCTTCTTTACGTCTTGCATGAAATATCAACCTTAACCTTTGACTTCTTGTCTCATACTTTATTCCTTATGTTGGTGTTTTCTGCTCTGGCTTTTTAGTAGATGTCAATGATTCTTTAAATCAAGCAGCATTTTAATTTTTATTGTTAAGTTTTAATTCTTGTAGGATAAATTAGAATTTTTTCTAATTTTCTCAGTTCCTTGACTGATTTTTCTTAGATCTGACAAATTATTAAAAACGACAACAAAGAATTATTTAATAAAAACATTATAAAATTTAAACAGTGTTTAGTGTATTATATAAGTGAGATATATTAATAATACATATGATATTCAATTAGTATTCTTATATTTTACTTTTCAATTAAGGATCTTTAAGACTGGAAATATTTTTGTTTCTGTTGAATCAGAAGTATCATATAATAACAGTCATAAACATTTTTTCAAATAATTTCAATTCAATCAAAGCATATTTTTGAAGGATTCTCTATGTGCCAAGTATCTTAACCTCTACCCATCTCAGTTAGTATTCAAATATACTTAATACATCCTCATTTTAAAACTGCTATACTGGACTGCATGTTTGTGTCTCCCCAAAATTAACATGTTGAAACCCTAACGCCCAATGGGATGGTACTAGGATATGGGGCCTTGGGGAGATAATCAAGGTTAGATTATGCTATGAGGGTGAGGCCCCCAAGGTGGCATTGATGCCCTTATAAAAAGAGGGGGAAACAAAGCATCTTTCTCGTGCACATGCCAAGGAAGGCCATATGAGAAAATAGCCAGGAAGAGGGCCCTCATCAAGAACACCACCATCATGCTGGCACCGTGATCTCGGGCTTCTATCCTCTAGAATTGTAAGAAATAATTTGTTTTTTAGCCACCCAGCCTCTGGCATTTTGTTACAGCAACATGAACTGACAAAGACAACTATAATTTATTGATTATTTTCTCTATCCCTTCACAGAGAAAGCTCACAAAATAGTTCTTATATCCTATTTCCATGCCTCCACCTCATATTTATTCTTTTGTAATAATTACTTTATGGTGTTTTTAAAATATCATATGTTTCTTAAGAACAATTTGAGAATTATTAGGTGTACAAAGAACAATCAACATTGCGCTACCTAAAAATAACCTTCAAATGTGGTGAACTTAATTTCAAATTACTGATAAAACATATTTGCAAATAGAAAAATAGTTTTATATATACCTTGTCAGACTCAGAAAATAGGGTCATTTTGAACATTCTCTTTTTAACAGCTTTATTGAAGTATAAGTGACAAAAAAATTGTATAAATTTAATGTGTACAACATGATGTTTTATATACATATACATTGTGAGATGATTACCATAATCAAGCTAAGTAACCCATTCATCACCTCACTTAGTTATCATTTTTAAATGTTCTCTCTTTAATAAAGCTTTGATATTTATAAAGTTTGATAAAAATGTTTTTGTCAATTCATAAAAAAAGAAATTCCTTTAAAGTTAAATTTATGAAGATAGATAAAACTTTTTTACATATGTAGTTCAACTCTGTTTTTTCCATATATCAACAAATCATATACTGCATCTATTTTCTCTCTACTATAAAATTTTTTTGCTTGATAATTTCTTCTCCTTAAAACTTTGTAGGGGGGGGCAAGGGCAACATACGTAACCTAAACATCTGTACTCCCATATTATGCTGAAATAAAAAAAATTAAAAAAATAATAAACATGGAAAGGGTAAAAAAAAAAAACTTTGTAGTTATTGTCTCACGATATTCTATATTCAGTTTTGCTATAGAGGACTATGTGACAAATCAAGTCTGCTTTACTTCTATATAATGTATTTTCTAACATGATGTCCACATGATTCTTCCATTATTATTTAAGAATAGTAAATCCATTCAGATACATATTCTTTTTAAACATTTATATCAGCCTTTTCCAGGAAAATATTTTGTACTTATGACATAAATTTTCAAGTTTTTATTTTAGAAAATATCTTAGTATTATATATTTATTGTTTTTTCTATTATATTAATTGTCATCTCCTTAAACATCAATGTGTATTTTGAATTCCTTTTTAAGTCTTTTATAGTTATTATAACTATAATTATATATATTGTTCTTGCTGTGGTTATTACTGATCTCACCAAAATACAATGGGAATGTTATAGACCTCCTCTACCTTGGCGTCTTAGCAACATTTGGCACTATTGACCCTCTCCCTGGCATTCTTCTTCCTTAGATTTTGTTAAATCATAGTTTCTGGTTTTCTTTTTATATGTCTGGATACTCTGTCTCAGAATCTTTAATTATGTCTTTTCCTATCCTTCTGGACATCAACCACCTTCTCACCCTAGTTTTTCTTCCTATAAGACCTCATACATTTCCATGGTTTTAAATATGGCTTATTTATTATACATGCATTTTTCTTCTGATCACATTTCTTTTCTAAACATTTCTTTGAACATCACATATGACTCTCAAGGTCATTATTTTCATAATGGTGGTCAAGATTGTCTTCTTTTCAAAATTCACTTTCTAGTTATATAAGTACCTTTACTTACTATTAGGTGGTTAAGAGCTGGGAGTCCTCTGGATATACCTTTCTTCTTCTAGAGAAGGCAAATTTTCCTCAAGCCCTGTAGGTTCCACCACCCAAATATATCGATGTCTTCATTTTCCCAATTTCTACTGCTGCTACAATATTCTAAGCCTCTCTACCTTTCTTTTCTGCAATGCTGATCTTCTTTTAGTTCTTTGACTGTGAGGAGATCTTTCCACCTTCATGATATTCACACAAGTAATTATTTTTCATAGAATGCTGCTTCTGACCAACTCTTCATGAGATTAATTATTAGATTTCTCAGCTTGGCTGCACATTTTTCTAAAAGAGCCTTTCCTGAAACTTTAATTCAAATTAAGTTTCCTACAAATTGATTTTCATAGCATTTTTTTCAAAATTAATAATTTATCTTTTATCACCACTATGAGGGGATCTACTATGTTTGTTTTGCTGAACTCTCTACCCATGTTACCCAGCACAGTACCTGGAAAATAATAAATAGGCAATAAATATTTCTTAAGTGAATATATATATTCATCTATTGAATGTCTATACTGAATTCATGAATTGAAAGATTAAATGGGAGACATTATACAAGGTGTAGTCTCTACTTTTAAGAGATTTTAAATGGTATAGATTGATAAAACACAACAACTCATATTTATATCCTAAATATTCAGAATAAGAATAAAATCATACTATACAATAGCTTGCAATACAACATGAGAGGATGTGAAGATTCTAATATAGCCAAACGTTTACCTTCAGACATATCTGACCCTACTAACCTTCTAACTAAAGTAGATTATTCTACATCAATAAAGATCTTAATATACAAATTGATTAAAATCAAAGGATTTGAATGATTCTATGTACTACTTATATCTAAATCATTACAGTTTCCAAAATTATACAAAGTCCAGGAGAGTAGGCCCACTAAATGAAATATTTTCAATGTGGAGTGATCTACTACCAAGTCCTAATTTATTCATGAATGTATAATGGTTATATACTGAAGTATATTTTGAACTGAACATTTAAGGCAATGGCTATTGATTTGCAGCCAGAAGCTCAAAGGTGACATGGACAAAATTATATTTAAATAAGCTGATTTAAATATTATTTTCAATGAATAATATAATCTCCTTGAAGGAGAAATATTAATAAGCATCTTTTTTGTTTATTTTTTACTGAAGATCTACAATTCCTAAAACATAGTACAATTTTAGAAAGATCAAAAAGTATTCAATCTGTGTTGAGCTCTTAATATGCACAAGTTTTATGGAGCTTATATTAATTATTCCAACACACATTGAATAAGGTAATGCTATAACAAGTTTTCTATGGATAATGATTTTGATGCTAAAGAGATTAAGGAACTATACCAAGGACATAAAGCTAAGTTATTATTTAAAAGAGAACATAGTAAGACATAGCTTATTATTCAAAACAAAAGGAAGAAAAAGAAATGAAATCCAGAATCATTGACTATAAATTAACTTTTAACCTCTACATCATACTAAATTAATGTACATTTCTATATTTATTATTATAAATTAAAGTCTAATATTATTATAATTAAAAATATTACCTTTGAATAAAATAACGATAACATGTTTGTATTTGTTTTGTTGGAAAAATGCAAATTAAACAAATAAAAATTACACATTTAGGGTTTTGAAATGAAATCTCCCAATTCCAACTTGCCAGACCACAGAAATGCATATGATAGTGTTACCTACCAAATTTAGATAGACCAAGTGCCAATGATACATATATGATCTCATTTAATAATACATATAATAAAGAAATTAAGGAAGCTAATAAAGAAAAATATTTTTATATATGTCCAAAAATAATAAAAGAAAATCAATCCAAAGACATAATAAATCATTTTCCAATCAACTGATATATCACCACATATGAAAACAAAACAGGATGTAGGGATCATTTATTTTTGCTCACTAATTTAAGAAAAACAATAATCAAAGATGATGGATTTAAGAATTAAATGTATCTTGTGTGGAAGAGAATTTTATTTATCAATATTGCAAAGTTTTGACAGCATCAATGATGGCTGTTTCAAAGACAATGAACACTTTTGTAAAATCTGTCTCGTGAGCAGGTGTTTCAAAAATATTTGCTTTAGAGATTATTTCACTCCTAAATTAATGCATAATGGTTGACACAAATATGATGTAACCATAATGTTATCAGACTCGAAAGAGAAAATAATCCATTGGGCCAGAGATCAGGTAAATTTCATTTAAACATCAGATTTCATAAAATTGCCTTTGCAGTACATTTTTTTAACTAACAGAAAGGATTTGCAGAAATGATAGCACATAATCTAAGATAATTTTGATATACTATTATGAGTTTTTCTTGTCCTTTCATGTAGAATACTAGAATACATAGAATATATGTATATATTTCACTAATAAATTTAAAGGACAATATACATCTTGTACATCTTTTCTCTGTCAGCAGCATCTATTTAGTAAGCCATCTCATCTGAAATTCTATTGGTGGATGTATTTATATGTATGCTGTGTTCTCTCTCTCCCCTTACCACTTTTTCTCCCTCCCTGTTTTTTCTTTATTTTAGTTCTTAACTGGTAATACCATATATATGCACGAAATATCAACATTTAAAAATAACACATTAGAATGTTTACATTCCAAGATTTTTTCTATTTATATTCAAAAATTAGATGCATATATTTTTATCTGAAATGTCAGAATTTTGAGATGCACCATTTATCAAATGAAAAAAAAAAAAACAGTAGCACTCTCAGCTTTCTTGAGTCTCTTTTTATAGTTCTTCCATAGACTCATTTGTGACCTTCGGCAAATAGAACTCAGTTGAGCTGACTGTAAAACTAGGATAGTCATACTGACCTATCTTCCAGGGTGTTATAAGACTTCATAAATCAGAGGCTACAAAGTTCTTTAAGGTTCTCAGGTGAATTATGTTATACAAGGGTGAAATGTCAGAGTAGAAAAACTGCTTGTACCTTTTATATGCCAGTTATTACCAAATGGGCACTACAAAATATTATCACCTCACACCTTCATAAA
>CAUYSK010027000.1:0-10392 GCA_963575035.1 Avahi laniger | reverse complement strand
GCAGAGCCAGAGGCAGACAAAGCCTGAGAGGCCATCAGACAGAGGGCTAGATACAGAGAGACACACAGGGGACTAGAGGGGAACAGAGATGGGTAGGAGAGAAACAGAGAGAGCACAGGAAAGAGGGAGATGAGAGGTGTGTAGCGTCCAAGAACAATCCAAACATGTATTGATTTGGCTGATTGATCTATTGATTGATAAGGAACATATACATACATTTATCGGTTTGTTCACTCATTCATGAATCTTTCCATTTATGAATTGATCTATCCATTGACTGACAGATTTATGTGTTCGTTTCTTTATCCAATTGTTCATGGATTAATCTACTTATCTATTCACTCATATTCCTGGGGACCTAGCACAATGGTTCACCTACAATATACGCAATAAATATTTATTAATCCATTTTATACTCAGAGAATTTTGACATGTTTGTAGCCTGGAGTTCTGGGCTGAATTCCATGAAAAATTGTGGGGTGTGTGTGTGTGTGTGTGTGTGTGTACATGTCCATGTGGGGAGATCTGCAGCATTCATTAGATTTGGAGGGGTAACAGTTCTTGCTCCTTCCTCCCTCCTTCCCTCACACCAAGCTGATTGCGTTGAGGTGTATCAATGATCTAACCTTTTAGCACAGTTTTTTCCTGGCTCACTGGCTTATAGGAAGCAGTGTCTTGTGGAAATATCTCTTTGAAATGGGGTTCACTTGTCCCCTTTACCGTGTAGAGAGAGTCCATAAGGAGACTGAACAGGTGATTGGCACACATCACCCCCCAGACCTCAATGACGGGGTCAAAATGCCATACACGGACGCTGTCATCCATGAGATTCAGAGATTCCTGGACATTTTTCCCCTTGGTGTGCCCCACATGGTCACCAATGACACCCACTTGTGTTGGGCATCCATTTTCTCTTGCATATCATTGCGTTTTCTTACAAACCATGTTACAAATTCTTCTTCCGTCATTTTAGTGTTCTGCATTTGGTTGGTACCCATTGCTAGAGAGCTGGCGTTCCCTTTTAGGGATGCCCTTCCGTTTGGTTCTTCATACATCTGGTGTTCTTTCACTGATTCCTTCCCATCTGGAGCAGCTGTTGCTTCTTACCTTTGGATTTTCGTTTAGATAATGACATGCCCACATTAGTCTCTGAGCCAGTAGGTAATGCTTGTGGGTGAGATTAGACCACACCCTGTAAGTGCAGTAAAAGGGTGTGCAGATTGACCTCCCTGTCAGTAGGTGGCGCATGCTGGTAGGAGCAAGCCGAAGTGTCATTTTGGTCCTGTAACCAGCTCTAGTTCCTCCGGGAAAGCACAGTAGTGCCTCAGGGGGTGGATGGGGCTCTGGGACTTCCAGGTGTGTCCTTATTCTCAACCTCAGCATGGGCAGGTGGTGGAGTGAGGCTGGGCGGGGCTGGGTTGGGGGACCTTGCCCTCAAGATCCACAAATGCTGTTGGCGGGGGTCAAAGGTCTGTTCTCTGCTTCTGGGCAAAGCTTCCAGGGAGGGGCTGAAATAGCCCCACTCAGCCAAAAAACTGCATGTGGAGGTAGGGTTGTCTGAGACCTGTAGTCTGACAGTCTGGAGCAGGCTTCGCTCCTTTCCACCCTCCTGTATTCCACAGTTTTTTCAGGCCTCTGCTGGCAGACAGGGCCTCAGGCCAGCTGAGCTCCCCCACGACTGTGATGGGGGCTGGGAGGTTCCCTGTCCAGGATCAGGGCCTGAGCTGGGATCACGGCCCTTCCATGGGAAGAGGGGTGCCCCAGGAGCATGCTGCAGCTGGGACCCATTCTGATCTGCCCCTGAAGGCACACACACCTCAGTACACTAGTCCTCAGATGTCCCTTCTGTGGCCCTGGGCAATGCGATTGAGACCTGCGTGTATAGGATCTGGCCTGCAGGCCCCGGAGATCAATCCCTAACCATGCCGGGAAGAAGAATGCTGGTCCCAAGTCACCCATAGGGTGCCCAAGCTGGATCAGTGTCCCTCTGCCTTGGCCTTTGCTCTGCTCTGCTGGAGTAACTGGGCAAGTAGCACCAAGAAGGGCTGGGAGGTAGGGAGCTCATAGTCTGGGCACCCCTCAGTCCAGGGCCCCAAAAGGAAAGATCTGAGCCCCATTCCCCATGGATGCCTCTGGGTGGTGGCTAAGTTGTCTCTCTTGGCAGCCGCAGGCAGGGGAAGGGAAGGGGAGAATGAAGGGCTAGGTGGGGGAAGCACTACACACTGGAAATCTCCGAATCTCCCTCTGGGAGGCAATCCTCCCAGAATGACCAGGCTCTGGAGTCCTGCAGATATCCTGGGACCCCTGGACCCCTGCATTGGATCCTGCAGTCTAGACCAGAGTTGAGAAATGTCTATGTGGGGACAAGCAAGACGGATGGTGAGGAGTTGAGGCCCCCCAGGGAGGACAAAGGCACCCAATGGGTAGGGAAGCAATTTGGTGCCTGCCGATTGGCTCAGGTCTGTGGGGTGGGAGGCGCCCGAGGGAGCTGCAAGCTTGGTGCCCTGTCCGTAAGAGGCTCACCGCTCAACAGTCGCAGCATTCTCTGGGCTGGTGCTGTCTCTTCAGCAACTCGGGGGCCCACCATCAGTCCAAGATGCAAGGGAGGGAATTTTAATAGCTCCACCTACCCTTCTCCCTGGTGTCCAAACCTCTCAGGGCTTAATCCCTGCCAGTGCCTTTCTCCTTCCAGTTCTGCTCCGCAACCTCTTCCTGCGGCATCTCCTGTGGGTTCAGGCACCCTTCCTTCCGACCATCATCCAATCTATATTTGTCCGTATTTTTTTTTTGTTTTTTCTCTTTCATCTAAAATTTCTCCTTCTTGCAGAGACACTCTGGCTGGAGCTGTTTCTCATCTGCCATCTTGCCTCTGCCCCATCCAAAATGTTTAACAAACGCGACGATGAGGCCATCAAACAAGCACGACTGTTTCTGTCCATGGTGCTGGAACAGGATCTGGGAGGCTTGCTGGGGTAGCTGCTGATGGTGAGGAGAGCCGCAGGCACTGCGGAGGGGCCGAGGTGGCCGGACCGGTGCGGGCAGTGAGGAGCTTAGAGCAGTGGCTATATATCCACTGCTCCAGAAGCAGTTCAATAGCCTAACAGCCAGGGCAGGTGCCCGGTGCTTTCCTGCTATGTATCGGTCTAGGAGGGAGGCCGCAGAGGTCTCGGCTCCCCCTGCCTCTCTCTCACACCCAGTGAACACAAACAGGGATTCTTCCAGTGTTCTCACATTTTCTCATTAATTGGATTCATTGACAATATAGTTAACCAGGGACATACAGAAAAAGATAAAGAATGCAAGAGAGGCAAAGACAAGGGACAAAGGGAGACAGAGGAGACAGGACAGGAAAAGCTGAGAGGAGATGGGACAGAGAGGGACATACACAGACTTGTGTTGTTTGTATTAAGGATAAGAATGTGAACAGAGGCCCCTGACATGCAAATGTCCTGGGAGTGTGGGGGTGGGTAACTGGGTGATCTTGAGGGCTACCCCCAGTGAATGCCCCTTCCTGTGCCCCAGGAAAATGCCTGAGTCTGTGTGGGAGCCTGGCCTGCTCTGAGCTATTCCACTTCTTGACCTCGAGGCTGCAAACTTCTTGGGCTGTCGCAAGACCCCAGAAGACGTTAACCTCATGCCCCAGGTGAACGATTGGAGAATACCACTCCCCACCCTTCCCGCCGTGTTCCAGCTCTGCTTCCTGCCCTTGCGGAGAGGGGGAGAAGGGTGCAGACCCCCTCAGGCTCCTTCCATTCAGCCCCAGCATCTGCACAGAGTGAATCTGCAGAGCCCCTCTGAGCTGCTCCCTGCTGACTTTCCTCTGTGGGAAGTCCTTTCTCTGGTCTCTCCTCCATCCACCCTGCTGTAGTCTCCATTCATCCTGAGATGGCCTTCACAGTTGACTGAGAATAAAACCTTAGGGTTTCAGGGAATAGAAATATCTTCAATAACTTAGTTTAACCACCACCCATAGCAATCAGGGAAACTGAGGCCCAAATGAGGAAAATATTTATATCCAGAGTTATACATAACAGCAGCAGCGGAACCAGGTATTCTTCCTCATTCCCTTGTCCTCATACACACCCTCCACCTCCATTTTTCCTCCTTTTTTTGAGTTGAAAAGGCCAGTCCAGCCCTCAGCCTCTGTGTTGTGTGACTGCAAAATATCTTTGTGACCTCTCTGATCTTAGACCTCCTAAACCACTGGGATCAAAATAAACTTATCTAATTTTGAGCAAAATGGCTACCTCTGCTGCCTTTGTTTGTTTGCTTTGTTGTTTGTTTGTAGGCAAACTTCACATAACATAAAGTTCATGATTAACTATATTAAAGTGTGCAAAAAGAAAAAAGTAAAGCAGAGCAGGCAGACATTCGCAATGGTGGGCAACCATGCCCACTGTCTAGTTCTAAAACATTATCATCACCCCAGAAGGAAACCCTGTAACCATTTGTCCCCTCTCCTTCTGGACCCTGGAAACCACCACTGTCCTTCTGTCTCTGTAAATTTACCTATTGTGGAAATATCCTATGGATTAAATATAGGAAATATAAATATAATCATGTGACTTCCCTTTCTGGCTTCTTTCACTTAGGCCAGTGTGTTCAAGGTTCATCCACACAGTAGCAGGTGTCAGTACTTCACTCCTCTTTATGGCTGGATAATATTCCAAAGGATGGATAGACCCATTCTGTGTATTCACTCACCTGTTGGTGGACACTTGGCTTCTTTCACCTGCTGGTTATTGTAAACAAGGCTGCTATGAACATTCATGTACAAGGTCGCCCTGCTTTTGTTTCCCCCACTGTTGGATTAACAGAAGGAAGGCATTCCTCAGCCTCTGACTTCCTACCTGGAAGGCTCTGGAAGGATGGGGCCAGACCTTCCCTCTCAGATACTCTTCACAGATGGTTATGAAGACTAATCTGTTTGTCCAGATACCTCCTATTCTGGCTCTCTGCCTGTGGGGAAGAGCAAGGTGGAGATGATTATGTAATTTTTTTTTTTTTGATGATTATGTAGTTGTTGCTCACAGCAACCTCAAACTCCTGGGCTCAAGCAATCCTTCTACCTCAGCCTTCCGAGTAGTTGGGACTACAGGCATGCACCGCCATGCCTGGCCAATTTTTTCTATATATTTTTAGTTGTCCAGCTAACTTCTTCCTATTTTTAGTAGAGATGGGGTCTGGCTCTTGCTCAGGCTGGGTCTCGAACTCTTGTGCTCAAACGATCCACCCGCCTCGGCCTCCCAGAGTGCTAGGATGAGGACTGAAACTTTGTGCCAGATCACATGGCACAGCAAGAGCCAGGTCCCAGGTTCAGGAGAATCTATGCTGACATCTTTCCAAGGACGTGAAAGTACAGGCTCTACCCCTTGAAAAAAATCAGGATCATCTGTCCCCTTTTCCTGGGTCAAAGTAACTGCCAGGGTCAGGGTCCAGGGTCCAGCAAGGAGTTTGCTCAACATTGCAAGAAGGTTGCTGCATCAAGGTGGAAAGTCATGCCCAGGCTGAGACAGGCAGACATGGACATATTCATTGCCATATTCAGCAACTATGGACTGACCCTGCCAGAGGCTGGGTGGGTGCAGGCTCACAGTGGTGTCAGAGACAGATGAGAGCCAGGGGGCTTCAATAAAATTGGACCCACTCTACATTCTTGGAGCTCAGAGTCCGAAGGAGAAAACAGAGGTATGGATTTGGAGAGAGGAAGTGAGAAGTTTCCTGCACTCTGAAGACACATAGAGGCAGGGAGGGGACTGTCCAGCACTAGTCAGGGCATCAGAGATCAAGAGGACCTGAGCACTCCGTCTGCGGAGTCTCAGTCTCTTTATCTCTCGCCACCTGATTCTTCTTCCTATCAGTCTCGCAAGTGCTGCATCTCTTGCTTCTTCCTTCGGTTTGTCCCATCATCTCCACCTGCGGCTATCACGGAAAGGAGGGCGAAGGAGGGGGACGCTGGCCATACACACTAAGCATCTGCAGGCTTTACAAGTCATGGCTAGGAGGTGTGCCAACACACAAGCACAGACACAACCAGTATGCCCAGACTCACACGGTTTGTTTACGTGTTAAGTTAGGATACAGCTCACCATGTTACAAAGGCAGCTTTAGGACAAATTTCACTTAACTGAAAAATTCCCTCTGTTTGGCCAGCCTCTCAGTTTTGAACATACACCACCACCACTAACCTCCACCTCACAAGTGCAAACACACCTTCACAAATGCAACTGTATAAATACATAGAAACCCCCATACGTGAAAGAATGTACACATAAAGCACACCCAGACTCACGCAGAAAAACACATCAGCACATTAATACAAATATACACATTCCTTCACGTATAAAACTCAGCCGAACACACACAGAGATACAAGCCGGCACAGACAAATCCACGCAAGCATAAACAAACAGGGAAAACGAAGCAGACAAGCGTGTGCTCATGTGGACTTTAGAATTTCTACCACGGTATCCCTGCCAGCATCTAGGGGGAGAGCAAAGGGACAGGGAACAGGTCGCAGTGCTACCCAAGCAGGAAGTGTAGATCACTCCGCACCTTCCCTCTAAGGTAACACACCTGGATAATGATTAGAGGGGAGGCGGGGACTGGATGAAGTTTCATAACTGGGTGGGGAGGCTCAGGATAAACGGCCCAGCTGGAGGCTGCAGTGGGGTAGAAGTCAGCCTGGGACCATGGAGCTCAGTGTCCTCCTCTTCCTTGCAGTCCTCATGGGCCTCTTGCTACTCCTGGTCAAGGGTCACCCAAACGCCCGTGGCCACCTCCCGCCAGGTCCGCATCCTCTGCCCTTCTTGGGGAACCTTCTGCAGATGGACAGAGGAGGCCTACTCAAGTCCTTCCTGAGGGTAAGATGCAGATGGCTGGAGTCTCAGGGTGGGCTGGTTCCTGCATTGATATTTGGGGATCCCCCAGCAGAAAGAGTGAGGCAGCCTACCAGGCTCAGGGGTGGAGTGGGGAAGGCTGGTGAGTAAGGGGCACAGAGCTGAAACATGATGGATAGTGGTGTTAAGAGAAAAACTCTAAAGAAATTAAATTTAGCAGAGTTTATTTTAGCAAACAAATGATTCATAATCAGACAGCACCCTGAACCAGCAAATGTTCCAAGACCGGCACCCAGCAAAGTGGGCACATAGGACTTACAGAGAGAAAAAGAATGTGACATGCAGAAATAGCCTGGTTGGTTACAGCTCAGAGCGTCCCTTGTGTGGACACGTTGGAGCAGTTTGCAGCCTGTGATTGGCTCCAAGCTCAGCTGCTCTGTTCGGCGTAGACTTGGCTACTTGTTACAAGAATATACACTCAAGCCAGGTTGCAGTTTGTTTAAGTTAGGTTATAGTTCGCTATGGACTGTGGCAAGGCAGCTTTAGGCCAAATTTAATTTAATTGAACAATTCTCTGATTTCGGTTAGCCTCACAATTTTGGGAGATTGACCGAAACCTTAGGCACCGACACCACTTTCTGTCACCGTTGTAATAGACTTTTTTGGTCTCAATATGGAATTCGCAATTCACAGCGTCCAATTAGTTGGATGATTCCTTGTACTTTCTTCATGTTTTTGTTGTTCTGCCTGTAATAACACCATTCGATGTGCCAAGGATGATTACACATGAGCATTTAAGACACTTGCGCTGATACAATGCATCAGAGAGACTATCGTGATGTCTACTAGGAAGATAAAACCAAGAAACTGAAGCTCCTTAATAGGGTTCTTCAATAATCAAACTGATCGAAATCAAACAATTCAAAGGTGAGGCAATAAAGATAGTTCAAGCATATTTGAATCCACTTGGTCACAGGCTTTGTTTGGGGCATTACGTTGATTAAGAACCATAGTTTGCTATCAAATGGTCTGATTTAATGATATACCCACAAGTGTAGTTAGCATGGTCACACAAGTCACAGTAGTCTGGAGACCCACTAGAAGAAACATAAAGATAGAAAACGTTGGCGTAGCCAGGCTTGCCACCCACCCGTCAGGATGCCTGCCAACCAACTGTTAGTTGCTCTCCTAAATACATGAGTGTATTCATTTCCCCTGAGACATTTCCTTACTGCATTTGGTGACAGTGGCTAGAGAAAAAGAAGTATCAGTGTCCTTTTAAATTAAGCTTTCCGTAGTAGTAAAATCAGAGGAAAGATAAGTGCAGCATCTGGTTTTGTTCAGCACCGTATATAAGCCCCAACGTGAGCAAAGGGGAGATCTAAAACTGTGTGATGTTTCATTAAATGTTTTGATTGAACACAAATGTTCTCATCCACCTTTCAGAGAGTGGCTTTTACCTGTCCGAATGACAGCAAAGGTCTGATCTATAAAAACCAAGATTTTTTTCTCAATTTGTGGATTAACCTCAAATTCCATACACCTGGCACCAATTGCCATCAAGAGTGAGCCCCCATGAACCCCATTTGAAACATTCCTCAGTAGAAACTAATTTACATTCATCTATTTTGCAGTTAGTTCTAATTTCAGTTATCGACTTCTTTGGCTTCTAATTATATTAGGTACAATGGGAACTTTCAGAAGAAGCTTTTTGTGTTGTCGTTGTTAGAGACAGCATCTGGCTCTGTCGCCCGGGCTGGGGGGCAGTTGTGTACTCACTGCTCACTGTGGCCTTCAACTCCTGGGCTCGAACGATTCTCCCACCTCAGCCTCCTGAGTAGCTGAGAATATGGGTGCATGCCATCACGCCAAGTGATTTTTTTGCTTTTTTGTAGAGATGGGGTCACTCTTTGTTGCAAAGGTTGGTCTGGAAATCCTGGCCTCAAGCAATCCTCCCACCTTGGCCCCGCAAAGTGCTGGGATTACAGTGTGAGCCTCAGCGATTAGCCAGGGAAAGCTATTTGGAAAGCGGCAGTGGGCCGGGCCAAATAGCAAGATCTGAACCAGTGAAGAGGCAGAACAGAGTAAGCAAATTCTCAGATGACCCAATATAGCCCCTGGGGGCTGAAAAACAGAGCCATCTAGAGGAATTTGAGCAGAGGTCAGTTAAATTTGTTTGCTGTAATTCTCATAGTTCCTGGACAAAGTCTAGTGGGAAATTTCCTTTTTTAATGTGTCTTTATAACATGCTGTAAGGGTGTATAACCATAGTTAGTGGAAAGGGACCTTACTGGATTTAGTCCAGTAACATTATACAAGAAATTATTCATACCCACCAGAGGTAGTCCCCTGGTCTCAGTCATGTGTTGTCTGGAAGCACAATAGACCTTTCACAGGCATCACTAAGAGAGGTTTTCTATACTTGGTGGCAATTAGGTTATTTATTGGAAAGCTCAGGGTACTATTATCAGTGATTGTAGAAAAGCAAGTAGCAGTGATGTCTAGAATATCAAGACAACTTTCCTCTCTTTCCTGGGAGTTTCAGAGTGACTCATTAGGAACACAAAGAGGAATTGGCTTTAATGGAATTGTTTCTTGATTTGGGGCCATTAGCCCACACACTCAAGAATTGCTCAGTTTTCTTGCTAAAGAATAAGCCTTTGCTGAAGCCATCCAAAGATTATATGCTCATGGCTTTTCTTCTAGGGAAAGGAAGGGGATTAGACATCAGAAAACAGGGAAGATAAAAAAGGATAATGTATTAATGATGGTAGATAGGTCTTAATTTGCAATCTTGGGAAAGCTGTCCACATGTAGGACGCCATCTGCTTCTGGGGAAAAACTTCCCTGGTCTGCTTTACCTTAAGGTCTCCGACAAGTGTACACTTCCAGCTGTCTGGAAAGGCTCTTTTGAATTGAGAGATGCGGATCTAAGACTCAAGTGCCTGAATAGTGCTGTAGAGAACTTGGTATGGTCCCTTAAGACAGAGTTCCAGGGCAGTCTTTCTCTGGTGTCATTTCCAAAACACTCAATCTCTGTGCTCGAGATTGTGAAAAGTTTGGTCGTCATCAGTAGGTGGGTCAGGAAGGTCTTCTTTTGCCCAGTGAAAATATGCTTTGGCAGAATGGCCCTTATCAAAAAGTCCCAAAACAACAAATGCTGACATGGATGTGGAAAGATTGGAACTCTCCTACACTGCTGGTGGGACTGCAAATTAGTACAAGGAAAGGAAGGGAATTGTGGAAAGGAATATGAAGATACCACAAAAAGCTAAAAATAGAAATACCATTTTATCCAGCAATCCCACTACTGGGCATTTATCCAAAGGAGAAAAAGACATTCTATAATAAAGACATCTGCACTCGAATGTTTATAGCAGCACAATTCACAATTGCAAAGATGTGGAAACATCCCAAGTGCCCATCAATCCATGAGTGGGTTAATAAAATGTGGTATATGTATTCCATGGAGTACTACTCAGCCACAAAAAAATGGCAAACTAATACCTCTTGTATTAACCTGGATGGAACTGGAGACCATTCTTGTAAGTGA
>CAUYSK010026995.1:0-42406 GCA_963575035.1 Avahi laniger | reverse complement strand
TTCTGTTTAAAAAAAATCATTTTTATGAAGGTATAATTTATACATGATAAAATGCACCCCTTTTAAGTATACAGTTTGACAAGTCTGGAACAAATGTATATGCCCATGTAACCACCACTTCGATCAACATAGAGAACATTTTCTCACCCAAAAAGCCTCCTCATGTCCTTTTGCAATCAGCTGTGACCTTCACTCCTCTGAGTTTTACCTGTTCTGGCAATGAGGATGGAAAAGAGAAGCTACATTCAAAGGTATTCCTTAATTCCTTATGCCCTTACATTCAAACACTTATTCTTGGAAAACTGCAATAACTGTCACTGTTTTCTTCCACTTATATCTAGTCTTTCCTCCTACCAATCCATCTTCTGGGTGCTGCTAAAGTCAACATTTTACAGCACAATTCAGATCAAGTCACTTTTGCTTTCAAAACATCTGTTGGTTTGACAGATAGTAAAGAATTAGACCCAAACTTCTTAGCATAACCACTCAGGGGCTTCATCATTTGACAGTAATGAATCTTGTTTTCATAGCAACTAGGCTCCCAACACATCATTTTTTTTCTTACCTTTTTCTCAAGCACATCAGACTCTTTTATATCTCCATTTCTCTTGTAAACTAATCCTCTTGTGTTCTGGAAGTTTCTTCCTCCAGGATCTTTACCTTGCAAATTCCAACATATGTGTGAAATATCTCCTCAAAAGATGGCTAGTTGCTGCTTCCATAGCTCTCAGAGTATACTGTCAGTTATTTGTTTCTGAGTCATCCTCTCTGTAAACAAGTCCAGACAGAGACAAGTTTTATAATGACACTTAAAAGGCACTTAATAAATAAACTCTGAATAAATGAGTCAATCAATGAATCAATGGTTTAATATATCTGTTTTAAGAGAATGTGATTCTCAACACATATAGCATTATTTAAGTTAGACTTTGGAAACTATAAAAAGAATTAGTTTAAGAAGAAAGCAACAGATGCTCCAAGACTACTACCAATATCTGAGTGCCACCAGGGGCCTAGGGATCAATCTGAACTCCCCACCATTGCCAGCACCCACACACACCATTTGGGACACTGTCATCATTAGGGCCTGAGGACCAGCCCATGTGGTATCCCCACCTCCAGCAAAATCTCACCACAGCCTCCACTAACAACTACAGTCTAAGCCACAAGGAACTTCACTGATACCACTAACACTGATTACAACTGAAGAAATCATATGGAGACTATACTACTTACTGTGCCCACACAGAATCGAAACAAAAGTGCCCCATACAACCAACACTACAGATACAGCTATAGAAAAAAATCCCTCCCTACAAAAGTCAATCCATAAAATTGGAAGAAGTTACTATTATACCAGATGTGCAGATATTAATATCAAAGTAAAGACACATGACACATGAAAAAGGGAAAAAAAATTATACGTTCAAATCAAAACAGTAATTCTCCAATAACAAATGATAAAAAAATTTATTAAATACTTGAAAAACAATTCAAAATAATTATTTAGAGAAACTCAGTGAAATATTAGAGAATACATATAAAACTACAAAGAAATCAGGAAAACAATTATCTGAATGATAAATTCAACAAAGACAAAAATATCATAATGGGAACCAAACTGAAATTCTAGAAATGAAGAATTCAATGAGTGAGATAAAAAATACAAGTGAGAGCTTCAACAATAGACTAAATAAAGCAGAAAGAAGAATTTATAAACTTGAAGACAGGTTTTTTGAGATAAGCTAGTCAGACAAAAAATAAAAAAGAATAAAAAAGAATTAAGAAACCTTGTGTGACATATGGGACACCATAAAGTGATCAAATTTTTGAATTCTGGAAGTTTCAGAAGAAGAGATGCATAAAGTTATTAAAAAATTTATCTAAGAAAATGATAGCTAAAAATTTCACAAGTCTTAAAAGAAACAAAGGCATCCACATACAGGAAGGTTGAGGATTGCTACATAGATGCAATCTAAAAAAGGTCTCCTCCAAGGCACATTAAAGTCAAACTATCAAAAATCAAAGACAAAGAGATAATTTTAAAAACATCAAGAGAAAAAAATCAAGTCATATATAAGGGGATCCCCATTAGACCAATAGAAGATTTCTCAGCAAATCTTACAAGACAGGAGAGAATGGGAGTATTGAAAGAAAAAAAAATTTCAGTCACGAATGTGATAGACAGTAAAGCTATCCTTCAAAAATGAAGAAGTAATTAAATATTTCCAGGTAAGCAAAAGTTGATGTAATTCATCACCACCAGACTAGTCCTATGAGAAATGCTTTAGGAACTCATCCATCTGGAAGTGAAAAGACAATGTCTACCAACATAAAGACACACAGAATTGTAAAATTCACTAGTAGAGATGATATACAAAGAAAGATGAAGGAGGCAAACGATACCACTACAGAAAACTACCAAACCACAATGATCAATGATAAGAGAAGAAGAAAAGAACAAAGGACATGCAAAACAACTGGAAAACAGTTAATGAAATGACAAGCATAATTTTGCATCTATCAATAATAACCTTGAAGGTAGATGAATTAAAATCCCCACTTAAAAGGTATCAATTGTTTGAATGGATAGAAAACATGACCCAACTACTGCCTAGAAGAAACTCACTTCATCTGTAAAGACATATGGACTCAAAGTGAAGAGATGGAATAAGATATAACACACAAATGGAAACCAAAACCAAGCAGGATTAGCTATACATATATCATATAAAACAGATTTTAATTCAAAAACTGTAAAATGAGATAATGAAGGTCATTGTATAATGACAAATGGATCAAGAATGTGTGGCAATTATAAATACATATGCACCCAACACCAGAGTACCCAAGTATATAAAGCAAATATTATTATATCTAAAGAGCAAATAGACTCCGATACAATAATGCTGGGAACTTCAATACCCAATTCTCAGCTTTGGATAGATCATCTACATAGAAAACCAACAAAGAAATATAGGATCTAAACTACATTTCAGATCAAATGGACCTAGCAAATATTTACAGAACACTTTGTCTAACAACTACAGAGTTCACATTATTCTTCTCAGAACATGAAACATCCAAGATAAACCATATCTAAGGCCACAGAACAAGTCTGAATAAATTCAAAAAATTAAAAATTATATCGAGTATCTTTTCTGACCACATTGGAATAAAACCAAAAAGCAATGTGAATTAAACAACATACTTTTGAAAAACCATTATGTCAATGAAGAAATTAAGAAGGAAATAAAGAAAATTTCTTGAAACAAATGAAAATAGAAACACAATATATCAAAACATATGGGATAGAGAAAAAGCAGTACTAAAAGGGAAGTTTATAGTAATAAAAGCCTACCTCAAAAAAATGTAGAAAGATCTCAAATAAATAGCTAACCATACACCTCAATAAATTAGAAATGCAAAGAAAAAAAAAACAAAATTAGTATGAGGAAAGAAATAGTAATCATGAGAGCAAAAATAAATTAAATTGAGATTAAAAAATGAAAAGGATAAATAAAATTAAGTTTTTCTGAAAAGATAAAAAATTGATAATCCACTTACTAGATCAACCAAGAAAAAAAGAGGAGAAACAAAAAGGAAGAACATTACAACTGATACCACAGAAATACTAAGGATCATTAGAGACTATATTGAGCAATTATATGCTAACAAATTGGAAATCCTAGAGGAAATAGATAAATTTGCGGACATATACAAGCTACGAACATTGAACCAGGAAAAAGAAATTTCTAACAGATCAATAATGAGTAATGAAATTAAATCAATAATAAAAAGTCTCCCAATGAAGAATAGTTCAAAACTGGATGGCTTTACTGTTGTATTCTACCAAACTTATAATGAAGAAATAACATTAATTCCTTTCAAAATATTCTCTTTTTTAAATTTTCAGAATAATACAGGGGTATAAATGTTTTGGTTACATGGATTGCTTCTCTACTGCTTCCGTAAAAGTTATAAGTGTACTCATCACATTGTATCTGTTAGGTATGATTTCACCCATCCAATCCTCTCTCCTCCCATCTGCTTGATTTCCACTGCTTTTTACTTCTATCTATGCACATGATTACTGATCAGTTAGTTTCAATTTAATAATGAGTACATGTGGTATTTGTTTTTCCATTCTTACCATACTTCACTTAAGAAAATGATCTCCAGTTCCATCCAGATTGTTACAAAAGATATTACTTCATTTTTTACAGCTGAGTAGTACTCCATGGTGTACATATACTTAGTTTCATTAATCCACTTGTGAATCGATGGACACTTGGGTTGATTCCACATACTTGCGATTGTGAATTGTACTGCAGTAAATATTCTGGTGCAAATGTTTTTTTGATAAAATGACTCTTTTCCCTTTGGGAAAATCCCAGTAGTGGGATTGTCGGATCAAATGGTAAGTCCACTTTTAGTTCTTTGAGGAATTCCCATGCTATTTTCCATAGAGGTTATACTAGTGTGCAGTCCCACCAACAGTGTGTAAGTGTTCCTTTCTCTCCACATCCATTCCCAGCATCTATTGTTTGGAGACATTTTGATAAAAGTCATTCTTATTAAGATTATGTGATATCTCATTATGGTTTTGATTTGCATTTCCCTGATGACTAGTGATGTTGAACTTTGTTTTATACATTTATTGGCCATTAGTCTATCTTCTTTTGAAAACCTTCCATTCAGGTCTTTTGCCTACTTTTTAATTGAGTTGTTTGACTTTTTTTCTTGCTGATTTTCTTGAGTTCTTTGTAGATTCTGGTTATTAGCCCTTTATCAGATGTATACCATGTGAATATTTGCTCCCACTCTGTAGGTTGTCTGTTTGCTCTGTTGATTATTTTCTTGGCTGTGCAGAAACTTTTTAATTTAATCAAGTCCCATTTATTTATTTTTGTTGCTGTGATTGCCTTTGGAGTCTTCTTCATAAGTTCTTTGCCTAGGCCAATATCTAGACGAGTTATTCCAACATTTTTTTCTAGAATTTTTATGGTTTCATGTCTTAGGTTTAAGTCTGTTACCCATCTTGAATTAATTTTTGTGAGTCATGAGGATATGGTTTCTGTTTTAATCTTCTACATGTTGCTAACCAATTTTCCCAGCACCATTTATTGAATAGGGATTTCTTTCCCCAGTATATATTGTTGTCTGCTTTGTCAAAAATAAGATGACAATATTGGATGGTTTTGTATCTGGGTTCTCCATTCTGTTCCATTGGTCTATGTCTCTATTTTTGCACAAGTACCATGCTATCTTGTTTACTATAGCCTTGTAGTATAGTTTAAAGTCTGGTAAAGTGATGCTTCCAGATATTTTCTTTTCCTTAAGGTTGCTTTGTCTATTCAGGCTCCCTTTTGATTCCAGATGAAACATAGAATTATTTTTCTAGATCTGTGAAAATTGATAGTGGTATTTTGACAGGGATTGCACTGAATCTGTAAATCACTTTGGGTAGTTATGGACATTTTAACAATGTTGATTCTACTACTCCATGAGCATGATATTTTTTTCATTAGTTTATATCATCTGCAATTTCTCTCCTTAAAATATTCTTAAAACATTGCTCATGGATCAGAAAAAATAATATTTCTATTTTTTTAAATACACATTAATATTATTTCAGCAATTGCAGAAGCCACAGACAAAAATGAGTGTTAAGATGGATGCTTATGAACAATTAACAATAGATAGATCCAGACCTGTGTTTTCCAATACCATGGTCACTAACCGCCCATGGCTATTGAGCACTTGAAATGTGGCTAGTCCAAGTTGACATATATTCTATGTTTAAACTACATACCAGATTTCAAATACTCAGTACAACAAAAAGAAGAATGTAAAACATATCATTAATATTTTTATATTGATTACATCTTGAAAAACATTTTGGATATATTGGGTAAAATAAATTATTAAAATAATTTTCATCTGTAAAGTAATATTTTAAAATGATCATAGTACCCAAAGCGATCTACAGATTCAATGTAATCTCTATCAAAATACCAATGGCATACTTCAGAGAATAGACAAAACAATCCTAAAATTCGTATAGGATCACAAAAGACCCCAAATAGCCAAAGCAATACTGAGCAAAAAAGAACAAAGCAAGAATCATAACCTACTTAACTTCAAAATTACTACAATGACACAGTAACCAAAACAACATTGTACTGGTATAAAAAGAGATACATAGATTAATTGGACAGAATAGAGAACCCAGCACATGAATATGCTCACATATTTATACCTGCCTAATTTTCAACAAAGGTGCCAAGGCCATACTTTGGTGAAAGGACAGTCTCATCAGAAAACGATGCTGGGAACACTGGATAGCCATGTACAAAAGAATGAAACTAGACCCCTATTTTTAACCATATACAAAAATTAGCTCAAAATGGATTAAAGACCTAACTGTAACACCCAAAACTATAAAACTACTAGAAGAAAATATTGGAGAAACACTTTATAACATTGGTCTGAGAAAATAATTTATAGCTAAGAAGTCAAAATCATGGGTAACAAAAATAAAAATAGACAAATGGGACTATACCAAACAAAAAGCATAGGAAAAAACAACAATCAACAAAGAGTAGAGAGACAATCTATAGAATGGGAAAACATATTTGCAAACTATTCATCCAACAAGAGACTAAAATTCAGAATATCCAAGGAACTCAAACAATTCAACAGAAACTAAGTAATCCCATTACAAAGTGGGCAAAGGATATGAATAGACATTTCTTAAAAGAAGACATATGAATGATCAGTATGTACATTAAAAAATGCTCAACATCACTAATAATTTGGGACATGCAAATTAAAACCACAATGAGATATCACTTCATCTCAGTTAGAATGGCAAAAAGACAAAAAAGAAATGCTGACAAGGATGCAGAGAAAAGGAAACTCTTGTACTCTGTTCATGGGATGATAAATTAGTACAGCCATTATCGAAAACACTATGGAGATTTCTTAAAAAAAAAAAAAAAGAGAACTACCATATGATCCAACAATCCCACTACTCGGTATTTACCTCAAGGAAAGGAAATCAGTATGTCAAAGGGATACCTGCACCCCCGTTTATTGCAGCACTGTTCACGATGGCCCAGAGATGGAATCAACCTAAGTGTCCATCAATGGATAAATGGAGAAAGAAAATGTGATATATATACACAATGAAATACTATACAACCACTAAAAAGAATGAAGTCCTGTTATTTGCAGCAACACGGTGGAACTGGAGGACATTATGTTAAGTAAAATAAGCCAGACACACAAAGACAAAATATCACATGTTCTAACTCATATCTGGAAACTAAAAAAGTTGATCTCAGCAAGGTAGAGAGTAGAACAATTGTTATCAGAAGCTGGAATGGGCGGAGAGGGGGAGTAAGAAGAGAGGTTGGTTAATGGTTAGTACACATAGAGTTAGACAAAAGGAATAAGTTCTAGTGTTCAACAGCACAGTGGGATTACTATATTTAGTAATAATTTAATGTATGTTTCAAAATAGCTAGAAGAGTTGGAATCTTCCCAACAAAAAGAAATAATAAATGTTTAAGGTGATAGATATCCTGATTTGATCATTAGACATTGTATGCATGTATCAAATTATCATATGTACCCCATACATATGTATAATTAATATAAATTTAAAAATGTAGTCTTTGTTATCAAGTAATAAATTTTTTGAAAAGAAAAAAATCACAGAGATATAGAGTCGAATATTTTATATGCAATATTACATAGCAATTCATCACAAAAATCTTAATTTATTAAAGGTACACCAAATGCCATTTAATATGTTGCTATTCTCATAAAATTCTAGATCTTACAAGTAGTTGTGAGTAGAAACTGGGAAGTCTCCTTCCTGTTCCTTTAATAGTATCGCATATTTTCTTTTTATTTAATATGACAGCAGTCATCACAAATTGGAGGCTGCAAATTGCTAGAACCCCTCTGAGTTTCAGATTCACCTTCATATATTATTTGTTGAATGCTTATAATATATCTTACACTGTGTTTGATAACTTATACTTTTAACTTTAAGCAGCCAATTTTTCATTCCTAGCCCCTACTAGTATTCTTTTTTCCATTGCAGCTCTTTTGACATCTGCTATTGCTGCCGCTGTTGTGTTGTTCTTGCAACACTGCCTCATTTTCCTTACTCCACACTCATGTTTGACGCTACCTTTTATTTGATACAGTTTCCCTCAAACTCTCATGTTCCTGCTTTGTTTCCACAAATATCCTAAAGGCTAAATCTTCTCCCTCTGAACCACCTGTCTTCAAACATTAATCATCTGCGTCCTCTAGAACCTGATGCTTAGCCACATCCCCCCATGGTTCATGGTGATATCGGTCATTTTATCCTTTCTGGTCTCACTAATAAATCTGGCTATACTAGCTCAAATATTAACTTGCCACTCACTAATAGTCCAGCTCACACTACTCCCCATATCTATTCACAGTGTGTTCTGACAGCATCTCCATCCCAAACATCAAAGGCTTACTGAAATTACAGATAAGCCTCAAAGACTTTTTTAAAATCTTTTAAATTCCTCCTAATTTATAATAATCTCTGTCAATACACAAAATGTATACATATCTACCAAGTTCCTACGTTTCTTAGTCCATTTTCAGATAATCAACATTGCTTATAAGCTTTTAATAATTGATGAAAATAATCATCCTAAAGGAATAAATTATACACACATTCTGTACATATTATGCATTCTTTATAGTTCTGTATGAGCCTCAGTAAATAGAAATATATTGAATTATACATAGCAGAAATTTTAAAAACTACTATGTCAACCTTGATGCTTCTAAAACAACTACAACAAATAACTGACATTGTCTTCCTTACCTATTGAATATAAGTCTTTTGCAAGGCTGAAAGAAGATGTTCATGGTTTATATTTAGACATTTTACTGTTGTTCAAGCTTTAATTTTTATTCTGAGCAAAATACCATACAAGTAAGTTTACCAAAGCATAATATTTTCTTGACAAACATGTCCAGCCCATCATTTATGACTGTAACTATTTTCTAGAAGTTTGTGTATAACATAATTATTTGGAATTTTATTTTTTTTAATTTTTAAAATGTATTTTGATTTATGATAGTTGTATATATTTATGGGGTACATGTGATATTTTGATGCAAACATAAAATGTATAATGATCAAATCTGAGGAATTGAGACATCGTCACCTCAAACATTTTCCATTATTCTGTGTTGGAATTCCAAATCTTCTTGTTTAGTTATTTTGAAATATACAGTAAATTATTGTTAACTACAGTCACTGTATTGTGCTTTTAAATACTAGATATTATTTATCCTATCTAACTGTATTTTGTACCCATTAACCAACCTTTCTTCATCCCATCTCGAAACCCTTCCTAAATGCTGATAACCACCATTCAATTCACTATCCCCATGAGATCAATTATTTTAGCTCCCACTTAGGAGTGAGAACATGTGATATTTGTCTTTCTGTGACTGGCTTATTTCACTTAACATAATGTTCTCCAGTTCCATCCATGTTGCTGCAAATGAGAGGATTCCATTCTCTTTTATGGTTGAATAATATTCTTTTATGTATATATATCACATTTTCTATATCCATTCATCCGATGATGGACACTTAGGTTAATTCCATATCTGGGCTATTGTGAATAGTGCTACAATAAACATGAGAATACAGAAGTCTATTTAACATACCCATTTCCTTTCTTTTAGATATATTAGCAGCAGTGGGATTGCTGGCTTGTATGTTAGTTCTATTCTTAGTTTTGTGAGAAGGCTTCATACTGTTTTCCATAGTGGCTGTACTAATTACAGCCCTATAAACAGTGTATGCGTGTTCCCTTTTCTCCACATCCTTGCCAGCATTTTTTATTGTTTTTTGAGTTTTGTTTTTTTGTAATAGTTTACCCTTTAACTGGGGTAAGATGATATCTCAGTGTGATTTTAATTTGGACTTCTCTGATGATTAGTGATGTTGAGCATTTTTTCATAATGTATCAGCCATTTGTATGTCTTTCTTTGAGTAAAGACTAATCAGATATTTGCCCATTTTATAATCAGATTATTTAGATTTTTGTGTTCCTTATATATTGTGGTTCTTAATCCCTTGTGGGATAAATAGTTTGCAAATATTTTGTCCCATTTGTCAATTTTTGCTTTAGTTGCTTGTACTTTTAAGGACTTACTCAAGCAATCTTTGCCCAAACCAATGTCCTAAAGCATTTCTCCAGTGTTTTCTTCTAGCAATTTCATGGTTTCAGTTTTTATATTTAAGTCTTAAATCCATTTTGAATTTGATTTTATAGTAAGAGATAGGGCTCTAGTTTCATTCTTCTGCATGTGGACATGCAGTTTTCCCAGCACTATTTTTTGAAGAGACTGTCTTTCACCAATGTACGTTCTTGGTGCCTTGACAAAAATGAATTAGCTGTAAGTGTATGGATTTATCTCTGGGTTCTCTATTCAGATCCATTGCTCTATCTAAGTTTTTTGTTTGTTTGTTTGTTTGTTTTTCCAGTTCCGTGTTGTTTTGGTTACTACAGCTTTGTAGTATATTTTGAAATCAGGTAATATGATGTTTCCAGCTTTGTTCTTTTTCTCAGTATTGCTGCAGCTATTTGGGTTTTATGATTCCTTACAAATTTTAGGATTTTTTTTTCATTTCTGTGAAGCATCTCATTGTCATTTTGGTATGGACTACATTCAATCTGTAGATTGTTTTGGTTAGTATGGTCATTTCAGCAATATTAATTCTTCCAATCCAGGAACATGAGATATCTTTCCATTTGTTTGTGTCTTCTTCGATTTCTTTTCTCAGCGTTTTATAGTTTTCACTGTAGAGATATTTAACTTATTTGGTTAAGTTTATTTCTAGGTATTTAATTTTTGTAGCTATTGTGAATAGGATTAATTTCTTTTTCAGATTGTTCATTGTTGGCTACTGATTTTTTTTATGTTGATTTTGTATCTTGCAAATTTACTGAATTCATTTATCAGTTATAACAGTTTTTGGGGGTTTTTTTGGCCAAATCATTAGATCTTTCTAAATATAAAATCATATCATCTGCAAACAAGGACAATTTGACTTCTTCCTTTCCAATCTGGATGCACTTTATTTCTTTTCCCAAAGAAGTAATGCTTTAAGTTTGAGTCTACTTGACAGAAGTCAGTTTCATCACAATGTGGCTAAAACAACACTGATAGCATTGCTTCAACTTCATGAAGCTCCCATTTATATTTTATTTTATGTTAGCATACATTCAGGTTAAGGGGCAGGTGACAGAAATATATTTTCCCTACTAAAATACTAGAGGTAGTTAATGTCAGGGAAGACAAGGTGGCAAGCAGGTGGTCCTAGGCTCCACAGCATATGACTTCTCCACATATACAGGACAGAAGGAAACCCTACAGATCAAGCCTTCCCCCAGGTGTTATAAATTAAACAGCAAATGCTTGGTGAGAAAAGGATTTCCTGAAATCACTATTACTCTGGAAAAGATGGATCACAAGATTTCTCTAAGAAATATAGAGTTTATGTGTTTGCTTTTATTTTGCAATTATAGAAATGACACTTCTAGGAATGATAATAAATCTCTTATAGTTTTAAAAAGAATTTGAAAAATAATAAAATAATTTTTCTCAGCCAACAGATACATACATATGTGTGTGTATATATATATATATATATATATATATATATGACATGGAGCTTATTGCCTATTTGTTATATCTTGTATTAAATATAAAATCAGAAAGATACAGAAGAAAATAATTTAATGGTAGGCCCACAAATCACAGAGAAACCAGACTAAATATTGAAGCCATAACAGAATATGACACATGAAATCAGCCACAAAACTGCAATGGAAAATCACAATTCTTTTTGTTCTTTGTTAATATAAAAACATCAAGGATATTTCATCCACATAAAAATTTTAAGAGCAAAAAAATGGTATGAGTGTTAAGTCATGAAGAGTCACACTATGTCATGTCATACTATGTACTAATCATCATTAATGCCCCACTGACTCACACACTTGCCTCCCTCCAAAACTGATGATAACAAAATTCATAACACAAAGAACAATGTTTATGACAGGAAGGTATATTACTAAAATAAATTACCGTGTGATGCATATTTCTTTTGTTGTAGAGAATTTATTTATCTTGCTCTCAATCTAGGCAGTTCAGAAGCTGATTATCCAATTTGGAAATTATCCCAAAAGCTCCTTCCTTTTTCTTATTATTTTTTGGCACATTTATCAGAAACCAGAAAAAGGAAAAGAGTGGGACAGTGATATTAAAATTAAAATTCCATGTAGTTTCTTTGCAACCAATTTGTTAAATATTGTTGGGAGGGGAAATTGGAACTTGTAATTAAATTAGTATTTTTGATTACCAGTGGATTTCATTTTTTCTTACACCGAAATCAATTATCACAGATAATTGAGATTCATCTTCATAGTATTAAGAAAAACACTTCAAATCAGACATTAGACAATTTGGAGAAGGGGTGAGAACTAAAGCAATTGAAAATCAGACAATGTAGTCCCAGTCCTCCTGTTCCCACCTCCGGTCCAGCCCCACTGCCTTTTCTCTTGGGAGGCTGCACAGAGCACACTCTTGTACACAAAGTGAGAAATAGAGCATGATAAATATCATCTATGCACTTCAGAATTGTGGGTTACCATAGCAGCAAAGCACTTCAGGTATACTGATGTAGTGTGTTTGGAATTGAAATATTAACTGAAAGAACCTAACACTGTTTCTCTTAGATTTAAAAAAAAAAAAAGAGCTTACCAATAAATACATAGCCACAGAGTTTAGCTTTAAGTGAAAGTTTTTAGATTGTCTGTCATGATAAAAACAATTGATAGAAAAACCTATGCACTTACAACAACCCTCCTAAGAGATCTGCTAGCATTAAGATAGTTGAAGAAAATCTAAAACTGCCAAGAAAGCCACTTTATGACCATAATCCCTGACTTGCTGAGAAATCTTGCAGTGTTTTCATCAAGGATATGATGTTTTCTTAGAGGTTCTGTGAACCACCCCATTCTGGTAATTATCTGCTGCTGAGTATGTCTTTTGCATTTTATTCAAGGATATTTCCATAAAACACATCCAAGATGGCTAAAATAGATTATCTTTTTATCGCTATGTCCTGAAAGTAATACATAACAAATTCCATTTACCCCTAAAACTTTTGCTAGGGAGATTATACCTAAATCTAGAAATGACTGGGGCATCTTCAAGGTCAAACGACATTTGCAGAATAGACAGCCAATTTTTCCAGAAAGCATACAGTGGAGTTTGATCTATATGGCATATTGTTTATAGAGTCTCTCTAGTTGGTGACATTTTCCTGTAAGATATCATATTATTATACTGATAATATGATAATATGATTGACTTCAAAATTTTCAAGTTTTCTTAATCATCAAAAAATAGACTATTTTATTCTAGTGCATTTAAAATTAGGAGAGTTCATGGGGACTATAACCTAACTAAAAAAAATGACTAGCCAAAGCATTTTATTTCCAACCATGCTGCAGAACACAATTTACTGAAATTGATTATAATTACCTCTCAAGATGAGTCCTTGGTGAGTTGACTGATAGCTAAATTCAAAACCATTATGATTCAAATCTATTACAAAAATTTATTAAGTACCTTTTATATGTCTGTCTAATATAGTAGGTAGCTAAATTTTATATACTGGACATTGTGAGGTGTTCTACCTTACAATGTGAAATTTTGTTGGGAATATATTATCTTCCTCCTCCTTTTTTTTCTTTCTTTCCTTCCTTTTTCCCTCTCTCCACTCCCATCTTCTCTTTCTTTAAACTGGCTTTTCCCTACATGTTTCAGTTAAAAAAATGTGGTTAAAATCTATTCATCAGGCCCTAACAAAGATTAAGGATACAAAAAATGAATAAAATTTGTTCTTAAATTTACGGGTTCCCATGTCCCAATACTTGCAGTCTGCAAATATGTTACCATACATGGGAAAAGAGACTTGGCAAATGTGATTTAAAGAAAGAAACCATGAGATGGAGAGATTATCCTGGATTATCTGGTGGACCCAACCTAATCCTGTGAATTCTCAAATGTGGAAAACCTTTGGGCTGTAGTTAGAGAGAAATGTGAGGACAAAGGATCCAAAAAATGGCAGCGTAAGGATTCACTGTTCTGTTGTTCTTTCTGAGATGTAGGAGTCTCTAGGAGCTAAGGGCAGCTTCCACCTGACAGCCAGCAAAGAAAGAGAGACCTCAGTCCTATAACCACATAGAACTGAATTCTGCCAGCACCTGAATGACAAAGGAAATGGATTCTCCCCTAGGGCCTCCAGATATATACCAACACCTTGATTTTAGCTCAGTGAGACGAATACCAGACTTCTGATCTATAGAACACTTCCAAGATAACATATTAGTGCTGTTTTCAGCCACCAACTTTGTAATAATTTGTTGTTATAGCAATAGAAAAATAATACAATGGGGCTATAATCTAGTAGTTAACAATAAATATAAACATATTAAAATGTAAGTGTCAAGTGCTTAAGAGTGATATGATCAAAGTACTATGGGTGTTTAGTTTCTTAGGGCTGCCATAACAAAATACCACAAACTGGGTGGCTTAAATAACAGAAATTTATTTCCATATAATAGAGTCCAAGAAGTCCAAAGTCCAAAATCAAGGAGTGAGCAGGCTTGGTTTCTTCTAAGGTCTCTCTTTTTGACTTTCAGATGGTCACCTTTTCAGTGTTCTCACACGGTCTTTCTTCTGAGCATGCACATGTTGGTGTCCTAATCATCTCTTCTTAAAAGGACACCAGTCATGTAGAATTAGGGCCCACCCATATAATCTCATTCCGTCTTGTCTCTTTCAAGACTTTATCTCCAAATACAGTAACATTCTAATTACTGGAGGCTAGGACTTCAGCATAATAATTGGAGAGGACACAATTGACCTCCTCATAACTGTGAGGTTAATGAGTAAGGAATAGCTTGGAGAACATTTCAAAAAAGAGATGAGATACTTAAGCAGTTATTATTTTTTTTCCTATTTTCTTTTCTTTTTTTTTTTTATTTCAGCATAATATGGGGGTACAGATGTTTAGGTTACGTGTGTTGCCCCTCCTCCCCCCCTCAGTCCAGGTTTCAAATATGTCCATCCCATTACGTGGTGCACATTGCACTCTTTGTGTACACATATACCCGTCCCCTCCTCCCTCCTCCTCCTTCCCCCCTGCCCAATATCTAATAGATGCAATTCTTATATATGCACTTATGTGTTGATCCGTTAATACCAATTTGATGGTGAGTACTATGCAGAGATCTCTTGAAAGTCAACAATAAGAAAACAAACAACCTGAATAAAAAACGAGTCAAAGATCTTAACAGACACCTTACCAAAGAAGATAAACAGATAGCAAGTGAATACTAAGTGACTCTCCACATCATATTTTATCAGGGAAATGCAAATTAAAGCAAGTTACCACTACACATCTATTAGAATGACCAAAATCCAGAACCCTGACAATACCAAGAGGATGTAGAGCAACAGAAACTCTCATTCATTGCTCGTGGAAATACAAAATGGTACAGCCTCTTTGGAAGACAGTTTGGCAGTTTCTTCAACGTTAAACATACTCTTACCATACAATCCATCAATCATGTTCATTGGTATTTACCCAAGTGAGTTGTAAACTTATGTCTACACAAAAACCTGAACAAAGATGTTTATATTAATAGCAGGTTTATTCATAATTGTCAAAACTTAAAAGCAACCAAGATGTCCTTCAGTAAATGAATGGATAAATAAACTGTGATATATTCAGACAATGGAATATTATTTAGCACTCAAAAAAAATGAACTATCAAGTCATGAGAAAACATGGAGGAAGCTTAAATGCACATAACTAAGTGAAAGAAGCCAGTCTGAAAAGTCTATATAATGTATAATTTCAATTATTTCACATTCTGGAAAAGGAGAAATAAGGAGACCGAAAAAGGATCAGGGGTTGGCGGATGGAGGGAGGGATGAATAAGTGGAGCACAGACAATTTTTAGGACAATGAAAATACTCTGTATGATACTATAATGATGGATGCATTTCATTATACATTTGTCAAAACCCATAGAATGTACAACGCTAAGAATGAACCGTGATGCAAATTACAGACTTTGGGGGATAATGATGCATCAATGTAGGTTCATCAATTGTAAGAAATGTACCACTCTGATGGGGGATGTTGGTAATGGGGTATATGGGATACCTTATACCCATATGAGAGATACATTGGATACCTCTGTACTTTCCTTTCAATTTTTCTGTGAGCCTAAAACTATTCTTAAAAAATTCTTTTAAAAAAGTAGCCATTTTACAGCATAAACTAAAAATGCATATGCAACCATGATATAATTCTATGGAAACACATCATATGGAAATGTTACTTGGCTGGGCCTAAAAAAGTAATGTAAAATGAAATAAAGAAAAACAAAACTTCTAATCAGTTTATCATCCTGGGGATTTTTCATTTAGCCAAACTTACTGTAGCGATAATATAAGATGTAAGAAAAAAAAAACAAAAAATAAGAAAGAAAGAAAAGAGGAAGAAAGAAAATCAGTTAAGTGGAATTTAAGTTGTCAGGCTACAGTGTAGAACTCCATTACCATATCTTTTTTTCATTTTTTTAATAGTATTCTCTGAAAAGCACTAGATGTAATAAAGTCAATTTAAAATTTGTTCTACCAATCTTTTGCATCTGTAATTTTCCCATTAAACGTAAATGCCCATGAGGCAAGCTATTTGCATTACATTGCATTTGCAGTCTTTAAAACAAACTATAAATCCCCTCCTTGTTTCATGTGATTGATGCTATGTGTATAAATACCACCATAAACCTCAAAGGGGGCTAACAGTGACAGTAAATTAAAGTTTTCAAGTCTGGCAGCATCTCAGCACTCCAGCCCTTGATCTTAAGCAGCGTTGTTAACCCCCGCCTCATTGCCCTCCTGAACCTTTTTTTTTCTTCTTTCCCGCTCTGCCCCCATTCTGATTTCCTTGGGAAACACCTTCCTGGCCATGCAAGTCACACCAGGGCAGGGATAGGCAGTTAATTAAATTGAGGCTGTGACTGCTTGCTGGAGAGCTGAAGGCCCTGACTTGCAGCCCTCCGGTACTTGACAGCAAGAATCTGGGGGCCCCTTCCCTCTGTAAACAATGAGTAGCCACAGAGATACTGATTAACTGGCCCAAACCCCATGATTAGCTGCTTTCATGACAATGGTCTTCTGCTCAGAGACCTTCCTATCAGGAGCAGGAGAAGGAGACGAGAGTAGTTGATGGAGAAAAGATACAGGGGAAAAGGAGGAAAGAAAGATTTCTAGCTATATTTTCCAATTTCCAGTTAATAAATCACCTCTCTACCCTCAGTATTTTACTCTCCATTTTAACACTGCATAGCGAATATAATTACCTTTTATTACAACTTAGAGCAGGACAAAGAGGATTCTCTCCCTATATAGGAGGCTTACTTGAAACATAAACAAAGCTGATGCCTCTCTGGAACTTCAGAGGACCCTGTAGTCTCAGTAATTAATTGATGAGTACAGCTGGTAAATTCTTCCTTGTCTCTATCTTACTGCAGTGGGATTGGATTTGGAGAAAACACAAAACGGTGATGGTGGAGAAGTCATAAACGTGTACTCACTGGCTCTGTTTGCCTCTCATCTCAGTATGAGGCGATCCTTCTCTAAACACGCAACTGCAGATTTCTTGACCGACCTCATGTGATTGTTCCCAAAATTGCAATAAGGCTAATTGATTCAGGGTGCATTGGGGTTTCTCAATGTTATCTCAAATGTTCCCCATAATTTTTTTGTATTTTCCCCAGAATAAAAGGAAAATAATTGTAAAATCCCATGTTAATTTTTTTTCTAGCTGTATGTTTCATATACGACTTCAAAATAGGAATGTAAATTAACAGAATCTCACAGCTCATATATACCAAATTCTTGGGGGAATGGTAAATCTTCATGGATGGGTAAATTATCCCTCCAGAAGGGAAAAGAGAGACACAGAGGAAAAGCAACTGGGAGGGGGGAAGGAAAGACAGAGGCAGAGAGGTGAAGGCAATGAGAGGATGAAGCTAATTAATTAATTTAGGCTATTAATCTAGAAGAAATGTCCTTTGATGATCTCAGAATCAGTGATATATCCCAAGCGAATATTGACACGGACATTGAAATATGTTTGGAAAAGAATATGTATATGTTTTTTTCATTTCTTCTAGGATCTTTTAATAATCGAGGTGGAAGAATGCAAGAGATAGCAATGCTATGAACAAAATATGTCCAAGATAGATTTCTCAAGACTTCTTTTGTCCCTTTCTTCTGAATGACAGAGCTGCCTATGTGTGCAACCTGCTCACTCTGCTGCCCAGATGTGTTCTTCTGCAGCACTGGAATCTCCACGGTAAGCTTGTGGCAGTCCATGAATCCTTCTCCTTGTGCTTCTTCTTTATCAAGAGTCTTTCATACAAAATTGTAACAAAAATGAAAACTAATGATGACTTGGTTAAAGATACAAAACTTATTAACATTTCTGCAAGGGACTGCTGAACACATTTAAAGCCAAGTAAAGGACTGCCGGGGAAGTGGAATGAAACAGCCATTTCTTGAGTCTCCACTATGTGTCTGTCACCCTATTTGGAGATTTCACATCTTATAAACCCTCACAATAGTTCCACAAGGCAGCCTCATCTTTCTTTGTCAATAAAAATGGGGGCAATAATGTCTAAGACATCTGTTTGAGGTCCCCAAAATAAGAGGCAGTGTTTTCTGGGGTTAACCTTTTTCTTCTCTTCAAAATTTCTAATTGAGCCTATTCAGAAATACAAAATATGAAATCTTTAATCAGATCCTTTAGGAAACAGACATAGACACTAGTATCTTCCAGTGAACAACCAGCCCATCTGTTTTCGAAGCTAGTCATATGAGAGTTTGTAATCTGATATGAAGCTTGAGCCATCTTGTTATTGCTTCATGTTTCTGCTGTTGGAAATAAACAGAATAAGGAGCCCAAACCCCGTGCATGTGTGTGTGTGTGTGTGTGTGTGTGTGTGTGTGTGTGTACATAAGCATAGTGTATAAGAGACCAAGAAACAGAATGTTGTGATAGAATGGGAGACTAAGGGAAAAGGGCATGTTTTGGAATGGGTGGAATTTGGTGTAATTCTTAGAAACAGAGGAAGCTGAGGGCAACATCTTTAAACACACAAAGGTTATTTTCAAGATCATATGATAGCCCTTTACAAAAATAGGCATTCCCCACTCTGTACCTACCTTGCTGTAATTTAAAGGTTCCCAACATAGATATCCCACGAAGGCTCTCCATTCCAGAACTTTCCTCCCTTTCATTCTCATTCTCAACTCGGAAATCAAAACGTATCCATCCTGTGCCACCTTTCCTTGAAGGACTATTCTAGGCTAAATAACATGATAAACTGATACTCGCTCTAGTGTTTTGAGGAAATAACCCTTTCAGATGTGTATACAGTTGATTGGGAGAATTTAATACCCTAAGCCAGAGGCAAAGACCAATGATGGAAGGTGTGTCATCCACACTGAACTGCCTTCATAATAATTTAATGTCACTGCAATGAAGGAATGTGATGGTAAGGGTTATGATCTCAAAGGAAATAGGAGTACTGCCTTGTGGGGAAGGTTCTTGTACATTTGTTCACTGCTCCTGAGGCTTCCTGATTCCTGTGACTCCTGATCCTTGGGGACCTGCAAACATGTAAACTGTGAGTGTGAATCTTGAATGAGTCTTTGGTGACCTTAAATGCTAAACCTTAGGCACTGGAAATTTAGGTTCTAATAGTCATCAAATCAACCAATATCCTTTGATGATTACTTACCTTTAATTCAGACACATAGAAGGGTGATTATCTTTAAAAAGATTACAATGTTGAATGAGGTATAATCCCTGCCCTTAAAGAAAGTATAGTCCATTACTATTTAATGTAAAACAAAACATGATAAGTGCTTTGAAAATAGCATAAAATGTGATGTGAATTCTGGGGCAAGAGAGATGGTTTCCACCATAGCTGTCAGAGGACCGTAAAGGGACACTGAGAACTAGAAGGTTTGGTCCTTGACTTCAGAAACTTTCTATCTTATCTAGGGAGACTAGGTGGGGCGGTAAGACTGAAATGTGGAAACACAGGGAAATTTAACCAAGTATTATAAATATCTGATGGCAGTGATCAAATTCTAGCTCAAAGGGAAATTCTGAGCGCGTGTAGCAGGTCTCTCACAGTATAATTGTTAAGAAATTGATGAGGAGAACCATGACATTGAAGATATATTTGTTTCAGCCAATATTAATTTGTTTGTACCACAGGCGTTTCTTGAGCCCACCATATATCAAAGTGTACAGGACAAGTGGAATACAGTAGGGTCCAGAGCAGAGCTGAGTGGGGTTGAAAATGCTGCCCAGAGGGAAGTTTTTGCCCAGGGCCTCAGCAAAGGACAGACATGATTGGGGAAAGGTGTGTTTTCAGGAGAAGGGGATGACCTGGACAAACTGTCAGTGTTGAAAAGAGAAAATGAAAGATGGAAGATGGTAGATGGGTTGACAGGGCCTAAAAAGATAGTTTCTGACAGAGAATAGAGAGGTGAGGGGGCCGATGGGTGGGGGTGGTGGTTTTTCCCATTTTAGGCCAGAGATTGGCTGCCAACCAGAAGGCCACAAGGCTCACACAGGCTGATGACTTTAATGAACTGTGTGGGCCAGGTGGGGATTGCAGCCAATGTGGGGAGAGGGTGCGCTTGGTCTAATGAGGCAGTCACACAAGCCATGCCTTTTGTCTACAGGTGGGAACGAAGGTCTGCCATTGCCAGATCTGACTTTTCAAGAAACACTTAAAATCTTTATTTCTATCTGAGCTCGATTTTTAAATGTTGGCCCTAATTCAAGTATCAGATCCTTTCCTATAGCTACATTAAAAAGAAGAAATAAAAAGGAGAAGGAAGAAGAGCTTGAGGAAGAGAAGGAAAGAGCATGTCCCAATCTTCCTTGGTGACAGAGAGCTCTGTTTTTTTTTTTTTTTTTTTTTTTGAGAAAAAGTCTTCATTCTATTGCCGGAGTAGAGTGCCATGGCATCAGCCTAGCTCACAGCAACCTCAAACTCCTGAGCTCAAGCAATCCTACTGCCTCAGCCTCCCGAGTAGCTGGGACTACAGGTATGCGCCTACATGACCGGCTAATTTTTTCTATATAGATTTTTAGTTGTCCAAATAATTTCTTTCTATTTTAAGTAGAGATGGAGTGAGAGCTCTGTTTTAATTAATTTGATTTTATCTGAATTTATTTATTTGGTTTGAAAGTATAAAGTGATTATGAAAAACTCTTGTTACAATTGTGGGAAAATGATCAAAATTTCCCAGTTTTCACTTTGAAAGATTTGCCAAATTATTAGATGTATTTCATCATTAATTTCCTTCTTAGGAAAGACATATTACATATTGGAAATATAAAGTGCTAAATATTATACACAAAATAAATTTGCAGTTTTTATTCTATCATGGTTCTGAATTTGTGTGTGTGTGTGTTTGCTGTCACGTATATATGTATGCTGTTGCTTGCTTACTTATATTTGTTTTTTTATTATCCCTATTATATCATCTGTGGTAAAATAACTTCTTCTGTTTTATTTTTCCCTTTTATGCAAAAGTAGGAAAATGTTGCTAACAAAATTACAAGCCAGGAATCTTCACATGAGTCATATAATCAAATCCTACTGATGATATAGACTTTATAAACAGAGAATATCACAATTGAAGTTCCTACTGGAAAACAGAGAGCCACAGTGGCTTCTGTTCAGTAGCAGAATATTCCAGGCTGAAGTTGGCTTCATTTTAGCACATTCTGCAAGCACAGCCTCTCCACTGACCAATGTCAAGCACATCTTCCTTTGATATTATAAAAGCTCATGTCTTTGGTCATTAGTGTTTTTCAGAAATTAATTGATTGTTAGGGATTTACTGGTGAAGCCAGAGGAAGAGCAGGTGTTTCTACCTGGCTATCATGGAGGCAGTAATAATCATAATGATGGCTTGCTGCATTAAGATATGTGGCACCAAGTACACATTTCAGCCCAAACAGATTGCAAATACATCCTTCCTCTTCAATCTTCCTATTCATTTGGAAATGCTTAGATCTAAAATTCAGTGTAGGAATCTACAGATACTACCAATTAGAATAAGCCGCTTTGCCCTACTAAAACTGCCACAGTGCTATTTGCTTTAACAGATAATGATAATTTAACTTCAGAATAACCTTGTCATTGTAAAAAGAATTAAAATTATAACTCTTCCACAGTCGTGGTGTGCAGCTTTCTTTAGACTATGGTGTGCCGAATTTCAAGTAATATTCCTCTGTCGCTCCATATCCCCAAGTCCTGGATAAAAATGAAATGTGCATTTCATAAGAAGATCCCAGTGAGCAGTAATAAGAAAAAGCATTCAATCATAGTCAATTGGCTAAAGCTGTGGGGATGGGCTCAAGCCACCATCTTCTTCTGCTTTTATAAGGACACACACAAAAAATAAATGAAAATATTTCACAACCTCCTACCAGGTCCAGCTGGCTAGGGAAATGGATGGAGTTGTGACTGTAGCAATATGAAGATAATTTTCAATGGATTATTTTAGAATTAATGGAAGCATCATCAATCACCTCAGCTTAATAAACAAAAATTCTAGTCAGTGTAATATATGTTCTTTAAAGCATAACCTGAGGTATTATCAAAATGTATACTAGATGCCTTTGCTCTCTCCCCATCCCATAAAAAAAGGGATAGAGGAAGTGTATTTTTTTCCATTAGATTTACGAAAAATCTGGCAACACCAGGTCTTTTCAGTATCATATTTTGTATTTTCAGAGTTGTCAATAAAACTGAAAACAGAAATTACCCAAAGGATGTTTTCACTTTTTTAAAAATTGAGGGAAATGTGCAATTGTACATTTCTAAGCTTGTTAGAGCTTTGAATTCACCTTTTTTTCAGAAAGCATTTTATTAACAAGGAAATACACTATGCTAGATGTAAATAAAGTGATAATCACCAAAACCAATAATTAGTCTCCAAAGAGGTCAAACATATTTTCACACTGGCAGAAACATAAAACATCCTCCAGAATTTTGAAATCTAGGAAACAGAATCTGGACTGCCCAAGAAGATATGTTTTCATGAAAATCTGGAGTAAAGCTTACTTTTCCTTTTACCAAGCAGATCACCTTTACTATAGCCAATATTACAGTTAGTATATTATGCTGCTCTGAAACAGTTGGGAACTTTCATTCATTCTGATTCATTGCAAAAGGAATTTTACTCTAAGTTCATTATAAGCAGGTGCCACTGACTACATGGAAAAAAAAATTCAATGGCACCAGGAAAGTCCAACATTTAAAAAATATGCTTAAAATAATAGTTGTTTAGAGAGACCTCAATGGATCCCAGTGCTCCGAACCTTCTCCTGGGTTGTGAACAATCAAAGATTTATTTGAGCTCTCTGCACACTGGGAAATGAAGACCCAGAAGCTCATTATCATGTCTATTAAAAAGCAGAAACTGGGGTACATCTAAGAAAAGATGTATTACTTTTTAAACCGCACTGCAAACTGCAGACCAATAGGGACTTGAACTATATAAAAATATTCTCGGTAGTCAGGGGGTGGAGAGAGAGTGGGGGTGGAGATTCACTCTCCCAAACAGCAGGAAAATATCATGCCACCAAGTTCCATTGTTGTCATGGCTTTGGAAAGGTGGCTCTCTCAGCTCTTCTTGAAACAGGATTTTTGAAGTCAGACTTTTGGTTTGATCTGGGGACTAGATGTGAGGACTGGAATAACTTCAGGGACCGGGCTCTAGGGGGAGGTGAGGGAGGCTTGATGAGCAATGACCAGTTAAATTCCAGTTAACCCCAATTATAAACCTTCACCTTTGCTAATTGGATTAATTTGTCAGCAGGCAATATAATCATAAAGTGCACCACAGCCAACTTTGTGCCACTTTATTACAAGATAAAAATCACTATTGTGGCATGGCTCATTTCTTAAGAGTGGATCTATAACCAATTTCTGCAAAGGTAGTACAAAGTTGAACTTAACTGTAAAGTTGGAAAGGCCATTAATTATAGATATTCTCTTTACAGCCCCCCCCAAAATATGCCCAGTAAGCAAATTCTCTCTCAATTAAAAGCTTTCCAAACTCAGGGTTTAATGAAACCTTAATTAAAGTCAATGGAAAAGTCATGTTCAAAAAAAAAAAATTAAAGGTACTCAAACGTGTCCTTTATTTCCCTCTTGGCTGATCCAAGCACATTGACTCTTTCTGACTCTTTCCATTTTTTGTGTGTGTCTTGTGCACAGAGAGACACAACCCAGAAAAACCTGTTGCATGTATACAGCAATCCCCAGCACCCAGTGACAAACAGTGCCTACTTTCTCATAAAAATGGTAAAACATATTACCATGGTGTTTACAGACGTTCAAAAAGACTGAGAAAAAAATTTGTCTGGATGGTATGTTGGGCTTAATTTAAATAATAAAAATATGATTTTATGTTTCTAGTTCTGTTACGGAATCTGTGAATGGGACCAGTTTGAGTAAAATGGAACACTGATGTCAATCATACTTATTCCCTGTGGTAGAAATAAAATCTTTCAAAGTGGTCCAAGTTGAAGTGAACAGAGAATCTGTTATACTTGAAAATATGTTAATAAGTCTGAAAAATATTGTGTTTTAGAATTGGCTAAAGGGCAAACAGCTATCGTCAGCATTGTCTGTGTCTTGGGTGAACCAGCATCCATCTGCCTAAATAGACACAAGGCTGCCAGTGTTACATACAAGCTTCAAATTACAGAAGAAATACTGTGGCTTTTTTTTTTTTATTGCTTTTATCTATTTCACAAAGGGAAGCTAGATATTCCAAGGGAATTTAGATTATATTGAGGATGTCAACTTTTTCTTTTTTTTGTAATATGGGTACTAAGAATTGTACCCCCATATTCTTTCCCTTTACTAACAAACCAATTCAGAGGATGGAAACGGCAACCATGTTCACATTATGGACATTAATTATAATATGCTGTGCTTCCTGTGTGTATGTGTGTGTGTGCATGTGTGTGTGTGATCTACCTAGGACCAGGGCAACAGATGTTCCTTCCTTATCACCTGAACCAGACCTGGTCACCTGTTGACAATAGACAAGAAACAAAGCCAAGCATTGGGATCAGGGCACAATAATGCACGTTGACTATAAATTATCAAAACAATAATCATGTTTAGCCAATCCCTTTGTGTAAAACTGTTATTATGATTCCAGTGCCAGCTGTCTGAAACTTTAATTTAAGTGCTTGCTTGAGGCGAGACATTTGGAATGCTAGTTTAGAATGTTTTATAGCTCAAGCAATATGTTTTACTAACCTCAAATACTGTGATGATGGTTTAAATGGTGACTATAATTTGTACGTGGGGGGCTCCAGGGTGAGTTTTGCTTTCCCTGGGAAGTATCTGCTGCATCAAAAATTCAGTCATTTCTGTGCTATCTGGAGCAATCTATCCTAAGGGGCCCTTGGAGCTCCATTTACCTGCCTGCAGGTAAGCACTGCAGGTGGTTAACTTTTGGGAAGTTATTTCAAGTTGCTTGTAAATAGGAAGATTTCTCGAAAACAAAAATGTTCATTGGAAAGGGTGTTGCCAAAGAGGTCATGGTTCAGTGTTAGGTGGACCAGTGAGTATTACTCTGCGCTTTAACCCTTAACCATTCCCTTAACCCCACACACTGGACAAAAAGGGAAAACTAGATCCTGTCACGTTATTAGCACATAGCCATATTTCCCTAATAATGGATCAGCATTATGTTGGCATATTAAGATAATGATATGATTCTCCTACAAACACAGTGAATTCCAAGATATAACCCATCTCTAAGGATTTTTGTAATTATCCTTGGGCATAAGTGACGTGGGCTCTGAATTTTGGAAAGATGTTGGCAGTTTAAGATTAGTTAAAATTTCTTGCTTTATATTGGAATATTATTCAAGGCAGTATAATTGTGGGGACATCTACAAAATTAATATGAATAATATTATTTATGTCACGTTAGAATTTACAAAGCATTTTATATCCTTTATCTCATTATCATAACAGCATTGTTGTCACGGTAAAATCTAAGCTTGCAGTTAAGGAAAAAGGAATTTCAAGAGGTCATATATGATCAACTAGGTCGTGTATGTCCAAAGACCAAAGTCCAAAGCTGGGCGTTCTGAATCAACCAGGAACACAATGCAATTTGCTGCTTTTTGCATTTCCTTTTGTAATTCACTGAATCATCAAAAATACTTTCAAGTAACTTTTGGTGAACTTTGTCTCCCATTTTACAGACACTAGAACAATCAATGAGTATAAATTTCAAATTCGACATCTAGGTTTCTAGGAAAAAAATGTTCCAACTGGAGACTCCTAATATCTAATAACTATCCTGAGGGTATAATAGGCATTTAATAAACCTTAGGAGTAACTTGACACCTAAAATACAAACCACATTATATATTTTTCCAGTATAAAAACCATTTAATTTAAGTTCCGGAAATGTCTCCTGAAATTCTGCAAGATAAAATCTGATGGTGGAGACAGATAGGAAAAAATACCAAAGGTTATGGAAAACACCACCTAAATAAATACTTTTCTGGCAACAGTCTTTGTCAAGATGATTGACTAAGATGATAGCAATTGTCTCATAAATCATCCTAATACAAGAACTGCACATATGTGTGTTGGTATATGTATATCCAGATATATTTCTGGAAAAATATGTATAATTAACCCCCAGCACAGTGTCTGGCACACAAAAGAGGCTTCATAAATAATAGATTTATCAATCAATATCAATACATTTCATTTTAGTAGAACTAAAGAAATTTAAGAATTTCAGAGCAAATGTTATACAAAGCAATAACTCCTTGCTCCCACCTTGAAATATTGGTTTTATAATTCTGGATGCTTCCATATGAATTTCTAGTGAGCTGCATTTGAAATTACTACACTGGGAAACAAATGCTCTACTTAATTGGCATCTACAATGCAACTTTTCAATTAATTTGTATTTTTTTTTTTTACAGAGACAAAGGTACCATTTATATAATACAGGTGATGTTTACAACTTTAATGATTCTGTGAAAATGTTGTATTTTTTTTTAGAAATTAAGCAGAAGAGACATATACAAAGAGCATTATCTATCTGTGTAGAATGAATGAGTTGAGTCAGAGTGGAACTGATCAATAGACAGTCAAACCAGAGGATAGTTGGCTGGAATGTTACATCATTCGGATCAGGACAGGGTATGCCTAACTTTTGCATTCTTGAAGTTCAGCACACATTAGGCCTGTGATGACGGAACTGGAATGAAACTGAGTCTAATATTTTAAGTTTATTTTCATGCAATAACCAATGTTGATAATATAAAAAGTGTTAATTTTGTTTGCCACCATATGGTAAGACCATGAGTGATTGCGCTTTATTCCTTTAAATGCTTACGCATTTTCCATTAGGATAATTAAGATTTATTTTAGTATTGCAGTATATCCTTCTACATGTACCTACATGCAATCAACAAGATTTCCCTTTGTAATGATACAAGTATCCAGCCTTCATCTTTCTTTCTCATAGCCTCCATGCTGGCTCAAATCTTCATGACAGTATTTTGACAACAAAGGCCTAGTGAAAAGTCTATATTCTATTGCTCTTGCTATCATCCTTAGATACCAATATATCCTTTTTATCATTCTCCTGCTTAACCTTTTATAGGACACTTTTTTCCCACTGGCTCTCTAAGTAAAGTGTCTTTATTCATTTATTCGTTCATTCACTCACACAGTCAATAAATATCACGTGATCACCACTACAAAATCAGGAAAGTAGACATTGTAGGAACTGGAAACAACAAGCTATCTCTGCCACCCTCAAGAGGTTTATAATCTAGTTAAGGAAAGAAGACACCTGAAAATTGCTGCAGGGTACTGGTCCTAGGATCAGTTCGCTTGAGGTAGAATCCTAGCTCCATCACTTGTTAGCTGTATCTTTGGGCAAATTACTTAACCCAGCTGTGCCTCAGTTTCCACATCTGTAAAATGAGTGAATGCTATTACTTCAGAGGATTATCATAAAGGTTAAATGAGATGATACATACAAACCCTTAGAACATCCTGGTTCAGTGACAGCACTCAGTAAAAGTTAAATGGGATGGCGGAGGGTAGGGATGGAGAATAAATAAGTATAAACAAGAAAATTTAAAATAAACCAAAAGAAGAAATGGAGGGAGGGTTTGAGGTCTTCCAAAGCTTATAGAATAGAGGAATCCTTTCCACTAGTGGGTGTTCCTGGGGGCTCCATGGCCACAGTGGTATTGGAGCTGTGGCTGGAGGTATTGATCAGAATATGACAGGAGAGGAATGCAACTGTTCAGGGCCTGGACTGGTAGAGCGCAGTTTCCTGAGAGTAGTCATTGCTCATTACAGCAAGTCATGTCTACGTGTCTGTCCTCACAGCATTTCCTCTGGCCGAGAAGCCTGATGGGGTTCTTTCACCTGACTCACAGCTGAGCTTTTTGGGGATGGCTTTGTTGAGGAGAGAACATTCAGACCTTGCTGGGAGCATCCTATCTGCTCTTCCTTTGCTAACATCTTTATGTTACTACATTGCATTGGAAGAATATTCCCGTGAGTCTCTTAATTTCCCCTAGATTCTAAGCTATAATACTTGAGTTCAGATCCCCTGTCTTGGTAGACTCAGAACCCAGTGCACTGCCTGGCACAAAGTAGACACTGAAGAAGCACACATCCATCTAAAGAGCATCACAAGTTATTTGGTTATTATAAGGAAATGGTGGGATGCAAGGCCCCATAATCTGGTTTACCGTGTGGGATTTCTAGTGTCTCTATATCTTTGACAGGCCAAGATCATTTGCTTTGGAGTGAGAGTGACTTTCTGAATCCTACTCTCAGTTGACGAGAGAGAATGTTGACAGAGCTCCTTTGAAACCTTAAGAGGAAAACTACTCATCACCAGAGGATGGAATTTCCTATGCATTTTCACATGGAGATGTCCTCAAAATTTAGTGTCAAGAGATTTCCTCTACTGGAGGAATATTCCATGTTTTACCAAATTGAATTGGCCTTGAGTAGAACTCGAAAGCTTTAGACATAGGGATGGAAGGAACAAGCAGAGGGAACTTTCTAATCTAGGCAAGAAAAATAATAAAAGACACAATATAAAAGGGTGCAAGGATCACAAATCAACTCTTCTTCTCTTGCTTTTTTGCCCATACTGGAATACTAGAGAAACAAAGCAAATGCTTTTCTTTTTTTTTTTAAAAATACCAACCTTTACTCAGAAATACACACATGCGCGCACACAAATATCTCAGAAGGAGAAAAGATTACTTTTAAATAAAGAAACATTTCTGTCTCTATTATATTTTAGAACCAAATGGAGTTCAAGTGCATTTTTCATATTTACCTTACTTTCATATAATGCATTTAATGAGTCACTAATGCCTCTCAGACAGAGTCAGAAATTGCATTCCTGTAACTGAGGTCAAAATCTTATTGAAGAGATGTAATTCTTAGATTGATTCATGTCATTTCTCTATTCACTTCTTTTTCATTTATTTCTTTTCTTCCTTGACCCAGAGACGAGGCCAGCAACTAACAAAAGTCCCAATGCCATTGAAACTCTAGGTGAATAATATTGACCCACATTAGCAAGTTGAGAACGCTAACTCTTTCTATACTGCAGAATAAAAAATTATGGAATAACAAATAAAAAGGTTATCTGTCATGCAATTTGTCTTCTTCTGCGATTGCAGATTAAATGGTTGTAACTTTGCTGGACTCCAATCTACTTGACATCTGTCAGGAGGCTTGAATCATCTTTCTTCCATTAGCAAGAGTCTCCATTTCAACAATCCCCTCCATATCCATATTCATGTCAGATATAATTGTCTACTTCTTGTCAATCTTCCCTGTTAATGGGATCAACAAGTGCTCAAACTAGGCATCTCTCTCTTCCTTATGTTGCAAGGAGAAAATGGTGCTTCTTTTCAGGAACAGAAGAGCAAAAGATAAAAGGGAAAGATAGTGCCTGGACTTCTTGTCGTCAAATGCTCTCTTTTATTTAGTTTCCAACTCAGAAGCTTCCTATTATGCCAATCTCTAAGATATAGAATTGCTTTGCAACTAAGATATTGCAAAGATTCGATTCCAAAGGCTCCATTTGTGGGCATGCTCTGTCTCACCTCAAATGGCTATGGTAGATAGTGAAACCTTTTGAATGTGCAAAATGAGGCTAGGCACTGCATAAACATAATTTGCCTTTAAGAAATGATGGGTAAATTTTTGCCTCTACTGTCAGGGCAAAGAAATGTCCAATTATGAATGATATACTTGACTCATTACCCCAGCCCCAGCTACTATGCAGATCTCCAGACTTAAATATATTTGTGCTAAATTCACGAATTATGCATCTGTTGTGAAGAATGGATTGAAATTAAATTTCTTTTTCTTTTCTTCTTCTTATTTATTTATTTATTTTTGAGACAAAGTCTTGCTCTGTACCTCAGGCTAAAGTTCAGTGGTATCATCATAGTTCACTGCAAACTCAAACTCCAGGGTTCAAGGGATCCTGCTTTAGCCTCTTGAATGGCTGAGACTACAGGTGTGTGCCACCACACCCTGCTAATTTTTAAAATTTGTTTGTAGAGGCAAGGTCTTGCTATTGCCCAGGTTGGTCTCAAACTCCTGAGCTCAAGGGATCATTTCACCTTGGCCTCCCAAAGTGCTAGGATTATAGGCATGAGCCACACTGTGCCCGGCCTGAAATTAAATTTCTTAATTCATACTTCTGACTGATTTGAATTCCTATTGATCTGTGATTGATTTTGGATTCTTTCAAAGGAGACAGGAGTGGGTACCTCCTTTGCATAAACCAATTGTCCCATCCCTTGGCCTGTGGGATCGAACTCAAGAATTTGTTTTAGAGCATCTATCCTTCCCCCAGTGCATTTTGAACTTGAGAATCTGGTTGGATAGCTACAAAATCAATAGCTTATGATAAAGGGTGTGGTTAGAAGAGGAAAACCGCATGCTCAGCATGCATTCTGAGACAAAAGGCTAACCTCTAACCACTAAAGCCCTGTGGGTACTCCTTACCCAGAAAAATCTCTTACTAAATCATGTTTGTGCTTTTTATGAATGCTCTGTGCTTTTTTTTTTTCAAACACAGAAGTTAATGTGCCCGAAGTATCCTTAATCAAGCAGTTTCAGTGAGTAAGTGTACAATTTAAGCATCATCTAGTTTTTTATTCACTTGATTTCTAGGTTCATTCCAATGTGTTTATAGTTGCATTTGTATCTTCAATTCATGGAGTCAGTGGTAAGAAATGCATAAAACAGTTTGGATTAAGAAAATATAACTTGTCTAGGGAATGTCTTTGGGCCTAGGAGAGGTAACCTTGATACTGACATGGTATAAATCATTAAATATTATATTTATTATATGTTATTAAATATATATTTATTATATATTCATATTATATGAACTTTATATATAGTACATACATATACCTTATTATACACATATTCTATATAAGCATATATGTGTATATATACTACATATCATTTAATTAAATATATACATTATACAATACATGTCTAATAAAATAAATCCCTTTAGTTAGGCATATTCCAGCTGTACAGCACATTGGCTCTCTGACACTGGGCACAGGTTGATCTCAGAAATGGATTGGTGTGAGCATTGTATTTCCATAAGCCAGGATTCTCCCACCACAATCCCCCTTAGTCCAAACACATATACCCTATTTTAAAATGATTCTGCCACTTCTGTTCAATTGCATTTGTTAAGTGCCAAATCCCTGAGTCATGCCCCCTTTTTCCTGCTCTGAAGTTTGTGCCAAATTCTGTCTCTGAGGCAAAGCAGGAATAAACACCTTTCCCTGACACTTCATTCCCATGGTAAAATATGAGAGCATCCTCTTTCACTATCTGTGGAGCAGACTCAGAAAACATTCCTTTCTGGATTTTCTGCTTTTCTTATTCTATTTTCTCCCGGCAGAATCTGTTTGCAAAACATTTTATGGAATTGGCAAGTTATTTGCACTGCTTTTGCATTGCAGTCTGCCTAATTCAATTGCAATTATTTGTAAACTGCCGCCATAACTCTTCCTTGGCTAATGTCTGCAAACTGTTTACTAAACAATAAACTTAATCATGCATTCATTGTTGCAAATGTCTCCAAATGGCTTCAGAGTAGAGCTGACTTGACATTTTTGCCTATTTGCAAAGCCATGAAGGATGTTTTCTGAACAGACACCAAGTTCTGTAACATTTAGTCATTCTATTTGCTGTACCTCTTCTGATCTATTGCAAATTGGCGATGGCCTCTTTTCTGGGTCAATGTGCTGTGCCAATACTGGTAGAACCAAAGCAAATTGGGCTGAGGTAAGGCACTGGTGGCAGTGAATGAAGAGAAAGTATGACATCATGGCACAGGCAATAAGTTATTAAATATTGCATGGGTGTTCACCTTGCATATTAACTAAGTACCTGTTCTACTGAAGACCCTGTGTGAGACTTCTTGAGAGGTACATGCTATGAAAACATGGTTCTGTCCATTAAGGACATGACTGGAAGTGAGGATGAGAGGAAGAAGAAAGACCCGAATAACTCCTAATGTTCAAACTCAGAGATCTGAAGGAATTACAGTGCCGCTAACAACAATAGATGAGTCAGGATATAGAACTTATTTGGGGAGGAAGGTGAGAAATATGATTTAAAATATCTGGATTTGAGCAGACAACAGCATATTTTAGCAGAACAGTTTATCAGAAATGTCTATCTGGTAATGGAGGGCAATAGTGGCGTGGGAACATTTATTGTTGGGGAATTTCCATGCCAGTTCTGCTTACAACTGCAAAGCAGCTAAGTAGAGCAAGTAGGTAGAATATACACCAGTTAGCTGAAACCACAAAACAGTTAAGCAGACTTATAAGCCTATCATAACTATACTGTTTGTTATAAGCCTATCATAACTGTACTACATGTAAGAACTGCTATTAATTGGCTAACTTTTAATCCTTTTACTAATTGGTTAACTTTTATGCTTGTGTGTGTTATTGGATAAGACTTAACCCCCCCCAAAAGTATAAAACTTGATAAAAACCCTTAAGAGGTGCTCAGAATTTTGAGACTTGTCTGCTCTGGGCCTGCCAGCATTAAGAGGTTAAACACTGACTCTCCGACTCTCTGCGTGCCGCTCGGTTATTCCCCTGGGACTGGTCACTGTCACACTTGCCGTAACATTATGATAGCGGGTGGCTGGCACTGTGGGAATAAACAGAGTTGCTCACTGAAGGGGGGCAGGGGAGAGGACAGGCAGGTTCTTTGGGGGAAGGACACTTTAAATGGGGAGTAGGAAGATGAAAATTTAGCGAATTGTACAGAAAAAAATGGCGGAAAGAGGACCCAGTTGTTACATGGTCATGGAAATGAGGGGAACATTTCAAGAAGTCTGGGGTGGTCCATGGAGTGGAATGGCCTGCTGCAGATACGTCAAGGACAGTGAGAAAAGCACACTGAGTTCCATGATGCAGAGTCAGGGAAGATCCAACTGAAAATGCATAAGCAGACTCAAGGGTATGAGTTATCCTTCTGGGAGCCTGGAGGTAGGGCCCTGATGAAACCAGTGTGAGCACCAGCTGCTGCCCACGCACTGGAGGATGTTAGCTCTGAAAAGGAGGGAAGCCGAGCAGTAGCCAGTGCAATCTGTGTACTGGTCTTCTCTTCCCAGACTCCTCAGGTCATTTTGCCTAAACCATTAACACATTCTCTACCATCCTCACTCTCTGCTTATGAATTTGCTCACCAAATTAATGGAAAAAATAAAAGCAATCGGTGGAGAACTTCTACACATTTATCCCTTTGTCTGTAGCCATAGTCAGTCTACTTTTCCTCCTGTTCCTGTGAATAGTTGGTCTTCACTCGTAAGTCAAGCCGATATCTTGTATGCTTCAGCCCATCTCTTCCTGTCTACCCAAAGACACTGCTCCAGCAGTTTCCTCCTCTCTCCTGTGCCACCAATTTCCCCTTGTCTGTACACTGATGCTCTGATTTTCACATCTTAAAAGCACCCTCTCCTGAGTCCACCTCTTTCTCCAGGTCCTGCTTCACTTCTCTGCCTAGACTTGCTGCTTGCAATTTCTCTCCTCCTACTCTTTCTTGAATTCATTCAAATCAGCCTTTCATCGCTCACCTCTTCACTGAAAGAGTTCTTATCACGGTCACCAATGAGCTCCATATTGCTAATTCCATGAATCAATTCATAGTTCTCATTCTAACATTTGACCCTTCCCACTTCTTAAAATTCTTGCTTCTTTTGGCTTCCAGAACACCACTTTATCTCCGCTGTCCTCCCTCACTGGACACCACTTCCATCCTGTTGCTTGTACCCACCTCGTCCTCCTGACTTCTAAACATCAGAATGCCCCAGGAACTTATCGTTTGACCTCTCCTCCTCTCTGTCTACATTGACTCTCTATGTGATCCCATTCTGCCTTTGGCTTTAAGTATCATCCAAATATTGGTGACTCTGGAATCATATCTCCCAGAGTGGACCTGTACCTTCAGCTTTAGATATGATGTATGCACTTGCCATATCCACTTGGCTATTCAAATGATATCTCCAACTCAACGTTTTGAAACCAAATTCATGGCTCCTTCCTAACAACTTCTCTCCCAAACCTGCTCCTTCTCCAGTATTTTCTATCCTTTTATTTATGGAGACAGGATCTTGCTACGTTGCCCAGGCTGACCTTGAACTCCTGGACTCAAGCAATCCTCCTAACTTAGTCTCCTGAGTGGCTGGGACCACAGCATATGCCACCATGCCAGCTTAGTCTTTTCTATTTTAGTAATTGACAACTTCACCCTCCGGATGCCCAAGCAAAAATAATATAGATATTCCTGACTCCTTTTTTTCTTCACACCTTCAAACCAGTCAATCAGCAAATGCTGTCAACTCTCTGTTTGAAACAAGGTAGCATCTCACCCTTTCTTGCACGTCCATTGCCACTACCTTGGCTCAAGTATTATCATTTCTTGCCTGTGCTATTACAGTACCTTCTACCTGGTCTCTCTGCTTCCACATTTGCCCACCCAGAGTCTTCTCGATAGCAGTCAGAGTGATTTTTTTGAAAATATTGTTTATACTGGTCTTCTGTTCAGAGGTCTCCCATAGTTTTCCAGACCTCACCAAAGGTAAAAACCAAAGTCCTTGTGACAGCTTTAAGAGTCTACCTAATCTGGGCCCTGGCAATTCTTTGACTTCATCCTTTCCTTCACTATCTTTCACTCACTCTATGGTAGATACACAGGCCTCTTGCCTGTTCCTTAATCAAATGAAATGCCCCAGAATCTCTGCATGTTGTGATTCCTCTTACTGGTATACTTTTCCCTGAAAATCTGTATAACTTGCTCCTTAACTTCTTTAAGGTTCTTCTCAAATATCACCTTATCATGAGACTTTTCCTATAGAAAATAATAACACCTGTCCTCAGCACTTTCTATCTCTTATTCTGGCTTTATTTCCTTCTGTATCATCTGACTTACTATATTTACTTATTTGCATATTTATGGATTTCACCCAATCAAATGTAAGATCTATAATAACTGGGACTTTATTTTCATCACTGCTCTATCTTCCATTTGCACCACTTAGGAAAGCACACAACACATGGTTCATGTTTGATAAATACATGAAGGAGTAAAATTCAGTTGATGAAAGCACACTGCCACAAACATCATAATGGTTCCACGAACATCTATGGAAAGAATGAAAGAGTGTCTAGGATTGGGAAGACATGTATCCACTTGTAGGCAGAAAGCAAGAGCCAGTGGGGGAAAGGTAGATATTATTGAGTAGTTAGTTGGATAACATGTAAATATATAATTGTCAAGTAAGCCCTGGGATAAGGGTACCAGGGTGTTTTGTATCATTTGCAACATGACAATGTTGCCCCAGTGACTCTTCCTTGGCAGGGTGAGGCAGAGGGATTGGGCTCCTCAGGACCAGCTGATGGGAGGGATTCCCACATCAGAGCTTATCAAGAGGCTGAATGCAGGAAATCAATCGCTGAATGCAGAAATCAATCAGAGTTAGAATATGAAATGAGTCACCAGAACCAAAAGTCCAGAATCAGATCAAGGAAGATCTGTGATTGGCACCAGCTTCCTGGGCAGGTAGACTTTATAAGTCAGGTATGGAGCAGACGGGGTGGTAGATCACATTCAAAGAAACCAATCAGCTATTCACAGAGATTTCGGATAGAATAAAGAATGTTTTCCAGGCCTAACACTAAGGCTCTGGTTTTGGCATTTAGAAATAGAGACATACAGAGCACGAATATGTCACATGTCCCAGCTTGAAATCCTATTCATTCAGTCCCAGAAACAAACCATTACCTGCTATAACCAATTCTGACCCAGTATGCGTGTCTGCCTGCAAGTGATAAGACTACGTCAGTCAAAACTCTGCAAAACCAGAATCCCGATTGGCCACTCTGCAAAGGCCTCCCCTTTGGGAAGGCTTCAGCTGGGAAACCCACCTTCAGGTTTCCCAATATATTCCACTGGAATCAGATATTTTCCTCTTGTAAAACTGGCCACAAAATACAACTTATGAAGTGCCCAAACCACTCCATCAAACCAGCCAGAAAGTGCAAGTCTTCTTGGCTTTCTAAGAATGCCAGCCACATAATGAAAAACATAAGCCCCAGCCTCCCACATGCACGCCCCAGTTGGACAGGAAATAGCACTTTCTCCTGCCACAGCGACCAGTGCATCCTCACAGCTGCACCAGCACAGCCATGACTCGAACCCACCCTTTGGTCCTCACTGGTCCCCAACTCAGGGTGCAAACTTCTGCTCTCAAACTGCTAAAGTGAATAATCAAAAGTCATTTTAAAAATGTGGCACTTACTTGAATCAATGTCTTCTTGAGGCTTTTGAAAGGTGCAGCAGGCATAAAATTTAATATTGATTGTTGGGGCACATTCCATTCCCCCTTTCAGAGTCACTTCAGAATGATAAATCATTTGTTTTGATCCATAGCAGGGCAGGTCTACTGGACGCATGCGAGTCCCGGGCCTTCTTAAGGAAGCTGAGCTTTCTTTTTTCTGTCCACTTCTCTCAGTTGTTTCTCCCCGCCTTAAATTTCCTAGTTCCTGCCGTCCCCTTCTGCTGGCTCCTCTTAGCTCCTGTTCTAATTTCAACTGTCATTTCCCCTGCTCTCCCGAGTGCTCTGAGCTCCTGTTCTAATTTTTCATGTCTTCTCCCAGGGCTGCCCTCCTTTCTGCCTCCCTGACCCTCTGCCGCTCGCCTTCCCTTTTTCTCTCACTTTTACTCTTCCATGTCCCATCGGAGACTTTACCTCCGGTTTTGCTTTGGCTTCTGTTTTCTGCATGCTGTGTAAGGCAGCCAACAACACAGTGTCCAATCCACTCTGCCTAAGCCCCAGATTCACAAACATAATCCCATCTCCCCTAAATATTTCCTTTTCTCCCCTCTTGCAGATTCCACTTTCAGTGGAAGAAAATCTCTTCTTTTTACATTCCTTGGTTGATGAGAGCAAAATACAGGGAGTGGAGCTGAAAACTCTCATTCTGATATAATTGTGGTTCATTTAATTTTCTGAAGAAGTTGAGATGGATTTCCAATGAGTATGCAGGTGAACGTGGGCAATGATCTGCTGTGAACTCATCGTTAATTCCAACATTACCTAAATGGAAAACTAAGTGAAGGTCACATTTTGTAAAAGACATTTCTCAGGGGTCTTCCTCCCCTCTCAGTTGCACTTAGAAACAATTGCACTCTCCTTAATTACAAGTGAAATAATTTACAATATTCATGAACTGCTACACCAAGTGTGTAAATGGCAAACAATCTCCATGGAATTTTGAACACACTGGTCTGGGCTAGCATGAAAGAAATTCTCAACAAATGTGGTGTTGGGGTATGGAAAGGAGTGTATAACTGTGGGTATCCAGACTGTGTAAGCATAGGTATTGGTTGGGGATTCTATCTACCTGTTTGTTCTTAAGGGCAAAAGGGCTCTTCGATATAGAACTGTCCCAACTTTTGATATCTGCACAGTTCAATATTAAAGAATGCATTCATGTCCATATTAAAGAACATAGGGATGGTGCCAGGAAACTTTTGATCTCTTGGTTATTGTCTTATATCTAGACGCACACAGAATCACCCATTGGCAAATTAACTTAGTCAATCACCTGGTTATTTGTTTCTAGGAGACTGTTTTCATTTTATGTAACCGGCCAGTTGTTTTGGCATAACGCCTTCTCATCTGAAACATAAAATTTTAAATTCGTTGGGAGTAAACATCCATAAAGGAGGAGAAAGCTTGTATTGAAAAGGTCAGAGTTTAAAACTGTACGTATTGTATCTTATTTTTTTTTTTAAGGATTTTTTTCAATCTTTCTGAAACTAATTTCAAAGTGCTTTAAGAAATTATTCCTGACCAAATATTCTTGGCTGTGTATTATTGTTATTATCTTTACAGATGGCGAATGAAAGTTTGGGGTTATGACATTCAACCCACATTGACTCAATAAACTCTCGGAGTGTCCACTTTGTACCCGGCGCTGTGATGATGGGTGCAGGGGTCATAGAGATGAATAAGCCCAAGTTTCTTCTCTGGAGGCGATTCCAGTTAAAGGTCATGTCAAGGGTCAACCAAAAAGCCTTAGCCTCATCTCAAAATCTTAACCCAAATACCCTTCTCCACACAATAACCCTAGAGTTAAATCTCTTCAGGGCATCTGCCTTCAAAAAAAAAAAGTGAGCATAAAACAATTGAATAAAAGTCTGTACATGATACATTTTTCACTCACTACTTACAAAATTGACAGAATATATACAAACTTCTCAAATTCATGGGGGAGAAAAGAAGATGAAATGCAAATTTATCCCCATGTAAGTTTCTGATTATTCCCTGCTTCTAATTAAGTTATTTTCCTTTTCTAACAATCTCCAGGTTTTTTTTTTTTTCCATGAGAATGAGCAGAAAAATGAAAACATGGGGGAGGGGAAGACCTTAGCTCTGTTGAGAAACAGGAAGCTATGTGAAACCTTGTTTGCCCTTTCTGCTGTGAAGAAGTTTGCCGAAGAGCTGTAACCCTGCACTCTGCTATGTAAACCACCTACAGAAATGGCAGAGGTCAGCGTGGGAAAAGAAGGGGCGCCTCAGGCCCAGAGTGACAACAAAAGTCAGTGCTTCCAGGCATCGCAAGATGAAAAGTAAAACCGCTGAGCATTTCAGAGTTGCTTTCTTCCTCTTCTTCTTCCTCTTTTCCTGTCTCTCTCTCTCTCCCCTCCCTTTCTTTCTTGATTTCTATTTCTTCCTTCCTTCCTTCTTTCTTGTATTTTAAATCATTATGAACCCATCAAATGTAATGATCTTTTCAAACAGTCTAGTGACCTCTATTGAGTCCACGCCAAAATAACGTTCCGTGTTGTTGCTCGGGACTGCTCCAGCCCCCGTTTTCTCACCGCAGTTGTTTGTGACTGTGATGAAAATTGAACAGGAAACACTACATAGACCAGGAGTGTCCCACCTGCCTTCTATCTTCTCTGAGAGTTTCCAGGAGGTGCCAGAGGGGCCTCAGGTTGCTGAGGAAGGCGTTGGCATGGGGGCCCAGCAACACCTCTTTTCTGTTACACAGATTGGGGTTAATTCCATATGTCTGGAAGAGAGGACTCTGTGGCTAAAAACAAATTTCGGAAAATGGTTGGTCGAGCGAATCTTTGGTGCTACCCACTGAATATGCAGATAGTTGAAGGGTTTCTTGTTTGTTTGTTTTTGTTTTTCCCTCAGTTTCTTGGATCTTGCTTCCTTTTTGTGTGTATTTAGTCACAAGACAGAAATGTCTTTATAACTTCAATGGTTCCAGATGTTAACGTGGCAGAAAATCCTGATGTTAGGCCCAAATGACTGCACGGCCTTTCTGAACTTTCTGTTGCTGTTTGGTCAGTTTAGCATTAGCCACACTGTGGCAAAAAGAAAGTGCTTATGAGGCTGTAATTCACACTTTTGGGCAGTTGAGGTAACATTTAATTTATTAGCCCAAGATTTAATTTTCGACTCACAGGAATTGACTTGGAACAGTGGTTCATGCTTGAGTATGTGACAGTATCTTCTGGAGAGCTGGTTAAATATGGCTTGTTGGGCCCACCTCCCTGAGGGGGCCTGAGAATGTGCATGTTAAAAATGTTCCCAGATGCTGCGGACACTGCTGGTCAAGGAATGTCTCATTTTGAGAACCAAAAAGCAAAAATAATATTTCTTCTCATTGTATAGACCATTCAGGGCTTTCCCTAGCAAATTTTGAGTCAGTGGGTTTTGAATAGGGCCTGAGAATCAGTATTTTATTTCATTTAAATTTTGTTTTTTAAAAAATGAGTGCTCCAGATGAAACTTAATTTCTGGGAAATTTACTTTGTCTGCGTATCAATTTAATAACTAGTTGCAGGTTGTTTGCTGAGTTAGGCAACCAGTCGTTGATCTTCTCCAGATGCCTGAATGTCCGATTTAAGACTGAATGAGACAGAGAGTTTGCCTGAATCAATTCAGCTATTGGAGATTAGACTGGATGTTGAAGGGCAAGTAGGAGTTCTCTCGGTGTAGCAGGTAGATAAGGAGGATATTAAGTCAGAGAAATGAGGTATGCAAAGTCGCAACAAAACCAGAGCCTGGCAAGATGGAGAAACAGCTCTTGATTTGAGAAAGCTTGAGATGTTCTCCTCCATCCTTACCATGTGGTACCATGACTATGTGTGTATTCAGCAGTTTTCTCCACAAGACTTGAAGTTTTAGACGTCTTATCATGGGCAGAGTCTGAGTCTCAGGCCCCTTACTCAGCATGTGGTACTCTTTATAGGCTTGCAAATGCATGATCCATGAAGAAGTAGAGGATGTGGAGATGAGAGATAAGGCTGCAAAGATTTAGTTTGGTGTCCCATCATAGGACTATAGAAGACATTCAATGCCATGATAGGTAGTCTATTGCGTAAACGTGTTGTGAAGCCATAAAATCAGTTTAGTGAAAGGAATGCTCTACTCTGATTTGTGTTTTCAGAGTTCACTTTGGGAAAAGTATAGTGGGTATGAGTGTAGAGGACCCAGGCAAAGATTCAACAGGGGGCTAATGCAATGGAAAAGAGTTGATCTAGAGGGAAATAGGGCTTCTCAATGATAACGGGAGTGGGCACATCTGAGAAAAATGGCGGAAGTACATGTGACAAGACTTGACCTCTCATCAGAGGTGGTGTTGGAAGGGAGGCAATGGTGGTTTGAGCTTCTGGTTCAGGTCTTGTGGGGGAAGGGAGAGACATGCAGTTAATTAAAAATTAGAGTACAAAAAGGTGTGGTGCACAACAATGAGTTTTATTTTATTAATAGATTAAAGTACCCGTGGGACACGTAGATTCATTGGGAACATAGGTTAGCAACTCAGGAGAGAGGAAGACTTGAGGTCATCAATAGTTAAATATCAATGCCTCAAGGGTGGTTGTGTTTACCTAGTTTGTGTATATTTTGTTTGCTAACTTTGAAACATCTAGCCCCGCCTTCCCCATAAAGTGAATACCCAATAAAGTGAAATAAGAACATTTAGGGATAAAAAAATATAGTATTTTCTTACTTGGGATAATTTCCCTATTTCTCTATCAACAACCTTATTGATTTTCTACTACACCACCTAATGGGCTGTTTATAGTTGAAACTTATATAGAAGCTGAAGCTGTCTTTTATTATGGTTTCATAAACATAGAAAACTCTGAAAAGAGAATTTCACAAAACTACTCCTAGATTGACATCTTTCTGGGCAATTATAGTCATTCTCTCTTTCCATAAACATGTAGTAGGCATTTGAATATAACATGCAGACACTAATCTTGACCCTAGATAAAGCAATGAACTAGACAGAGTCCCTGCTCTTATACAGTTTATATTCTTGTAGAGGATACTTATAGTAAACAAGGAAATACATAAAAAATTATAATTTTAGATGTCATGAAAAAATCAAGTGGGATAAGAAGGTTAAGAGAGGCTACCATGGCTGGGCGCAGTGGCTCATGCCTGTAATCCCAGCACTCTGGGAGGCGGAGGCGGGTGGATTATTTGAGCTCAGGAATTC